>PVJS01013930.1:0-41232 GCA_004027185.1 Glis glis
TCCATCATTGCCTCGTAGAGGAGCCCCTCCTCCTCTTCCATGCTTTCCTCCATCCTGCTGGCCCCGGCACCCGGCCGCCTCACAGGCACCTGCAGCCCGTCTCGACCCCCGGGCCAGGGGGCACCACAGGCTCCCCGAGCTCACATTGCCGGGGGCTGGACCGGGCGCGGCGGGGAGGGCAGCAGCGCACCGGGTCTCTAGATCTCCGCAGGGCCGACTCTGTAATTAAGTTTTATTTCTTAGGTGACATTAATTTTTAGATAGATCTTCCCAAACTGTTTAATATACTATGAGTATTAATATTAATAATTGAAAAGTCCTAAAAACCATGCTTCATATGACTTTATACATAGGAAAAAAAGAGTCCTTATAGGAGCTTGAATTATAAACCATAAAGAATTTTCTAAAAGTCACTAAAATAGGAATGTGTGATTAGCAGGAAACTATTTTATATTTTTTAAGAGGCTTTTTCCATGGATATTCTCTGGGCTAACGGAGAAAGGTACATGGCGCTCTGCACTGGGAGCTCAACCAAGTGTGCATTGTATCAAAAAGGGGGTTTAATAAAGAAGGCATGTGTGGGGACAGAGGGAGTGGAGAGGAAGCCCAGGGGCAGCTCACCAAGTGCTGTGTGCATGTATGTCACTATCACTATGAACTACATTATGATGTGAGACTATAATGCAACAATAAAAGTATAAAAACAATAAATAAATAAATAAATAAATAAATAAATAAATAAATGTCCTTTCCACTCACTGCCCCAGTTCACAGAGAACACTGATTCACTGGAGGACTGCCACTCCCAAAGAGAATGAACAGAGAGCTCACCAGTATCACTGAAACAAAAAGTGACTGTGCCAGGCTGTTGTTTAGGATTTAACAACCAGAAACTAGAACCATCTGTCATGAGTAGTGATAGTCCTGTGGCAAATACCAGATATCACAGTGTAGAAACGTTGAGATAAGACAAATTTGGACCTAAAACTCTTTGCTTTGCCAAGATGATTTAAGCATCATCAAAAGCTATTTAGAGAAAAGAGGGGAGTGATATTTTTAAAGTTTTTATTATAGATAGCGTTGTTCCTCTACATTTATATCTACCTTCTTCATGATGAATTAAATATCTTAGCTCTTCCTCTAACAATGCCTGGATATTCTGATAGCTGTAATGAAAAGTTCAGTTACAAATTATTATTTTGTTTCCCAATGACAATGATACTCTGTCAAGCTTTTTTGTTGTTTGTGTTATAAAAAATATTTATTTTATATATATTTTAAAACTTTTATTGGTGCATTGTAATTATACATAATACTGAGTTTCAGAGTGATAGAGCATATATGGACACAGCATTAATTGTGTGTTTCCCTCCAGGCCCCACCCTGCTCCATCCTCCTCACCATAGATAATGTTAACATTGATATAGATAACTTCATATATGAACAGAGGATTATGTGAACTGTTTCCATAATCAGATCTCCCCCTTCTCCTTCCCACCTCCCTCCCCAAATTCCCTCCCACTTTTCTACTAGTGTCTCCCCTCAATTATTGGAAGTCCTCTTTGCTTCCCAGTTTCTCCCTAGCTTCCACATATGAGTAAAAACATATGACCCTTCACTTTCTGTGTCTGGATAATCTCACTTATAATACTGTTCTTGAGTTCCCTTCATTTTCATGAAAATGACATAATTTTGTTGTTCTTTATGGCTGAGTAAAATCTCATATATGAGATGAATAGTTTCATAATCCATTCATCTATTGATGGACATCTAGGCTGGTTCCATAGTGTGGCTGTTGTGAATTGCATTGCTGTAAACATGGATATGTGTGTATCCCTACAGTAATCTGACCTCAATTCCTTTGGGAAGATCCCCAGGATAGTATGGCTGGGTCAAATAGTGGCTCCATTTATAGTCTCTTAAGGAACCTCCACACTGATCTCCATAGCGACTGTACTAATTTGCAAACCCACCAACAGTGTGTAAGGGTTCCTACTTCTCTACATCTTTGCCAACATTTATTATTGTTTGTATTCTTAGTGAATGCTATTCTACCTGGAGTTATTTTCTAATACAAAATTATAACACACTTAAAATTTAACACTTTTATAATTTTCAAATGCCTGTGTGTGTGTGTGTGAATGCATGCATGCACGGTGATACTGGAGATTGAGCCCAGGAACATTCTACCCCTGACCTACACCCCAGTCCTTTATTTTTATTGATTTTGAAATAGCAGCTTTGTAAGTTGCCAAAGCTGGCCTCAAACCTGCAGTCTTCCTGTCTCAGCCTCCTGAATCCCTAGGATTACAGGTTTGTACCACTGTGCCTGGTACAAATGTCCTTCTGGATCACTGACTGCTCAACAAAATCCAATCTCGGTAAGTAGATACTATTTCTTATCTAAATTTTTATGCCTAACATATAGTACAAAACCTTGTCATCAAAAATGCTTGATTATAAAGAAAGCATAAATAGGAAAAAGAACAGGTCAAAAGGTATGTGTTAGCCAGGTGTGGTGGCACATGCCTGTAATCCCAGTATTTGGGAGGCTGAGACAGGAGGATCGCAGATTCAAGGACAGCCTCAGAAAGTAGTGAGACTCTCTCATCAACCTAGAGAGACCCTGTTTCAAAATAAAAATTAAAAAATAGGGCTGGAGGTGTAGCTCAGAGGTAGACTGACTTTGGGTTCAATCCCTAGTACCAAAAAAATAAAAATGATAACAAAATAAAAAGATATGTGTTTTACCCCTCAGCTTTGCTTTTAATTACCTGTATGAAACTGACCTGTCATTTGAAAAATTAGTGGACTGGATCATAATTCTGTAAGATCCCATTTACCACTAATTCTATGAATTTTAATTATGATTCAGGGTTATGATCCTGAGTTGATGATTCTGTGCATGTTTCTTAGGAGAGTGGAAATTGTATATGTTGATAATCGTACGGAAGTCAGCAGAGAATCTATAGAAATTAAAGAAGATTTTCTGCTTAAACAGCAGATTGGCTGTGTTTGTATGCATGTATTGGCTGTGTGTGTGTATATGTATAAATCTTTGTACTCTCAAAAACCTTTTAAAATTGTAGTAAAGATTCCAATACAAAAATTATCCAAAAAATAACAATGGGGTCAAAAACAGTGAACAAAAGAGTTTAGAAAATATTTGGAAGACAATAAGCAAATAAAGATGGTACAATTTTCAAAAACAAAAGCGTGAAGGGCATTCAGAGGCCAGTGGTGAGGAAGAGCAAGCGATGTGCTGCTTGGAAGTGTGAAGTTTTAAAGAAAGTGTGGATGAGCTGGGAGTCTGCAAATGGGGGTGTTGACAGAAAATCCTCTTACAGAGATTTTAGACTCATGGGTCCCTCCTAGAAATTTATGATCCCAAAGCTGAGAAAATAATAGAGATTAGGTCATTCAAGAATGCAAAATATTTACTTTCCGTGGATGCCATATTACAAACCAATTGAAGAGAGGCAAACCAAGAAAAAAAATGGAAAATTTATAATCTAGCAAACAAGGGATTTAACAAAGAAAAGTGGCAAAGAAGAGATTAAGATAATAACTTTACAGCATTCCTAAACAAAAGCAGACTAGATGTGACTGGGAGAGTAGAGTGTTCCAAGCAGAAGTCTCCAGGGGGAAAATGGCTTTGATATATTATCTGCTGTGATTGAGTGCATGAACAAAAAAGGATGAGTGGATACATGATACATGTTATATAAATTTTTTAAAGGCTAGGCGCATAGAAATTATATCAGTTAAAAACAAATTTTAACGTCAAGAAAGAAAATGTTGAACAGAAAGTTAAAATTATAAATATACTTCACCCTGCATTGAGCAACATTGACATGATTATATATAAATTCTAATTACTATTTAACTGAGTAAAATATTTGGAAAGATACTTAAGTTGTTATAAACAGAGTTTTCTTCTGAAGACAAATAACAGAAGAGATTTTTTTTTGTACTGGGGATTCAACCGCCTTTTATTTTTAAATTTTGAAACAGGGTCTTGCTAAGTTGCTGAGACTGGCCTCAAACCTGTGATACTCCTGTCTCAGCCTCCCAAGTACTGGGATTACAAGCATTTGTCATTGCACCTGGCTTGGAATAGATTTTTAAGAAGTTCACCTATGTGCCATATGCATATGTGAGGGTCTCAAGTAGTAAACACTTTTCTGTGCAATGAATATCACAGTCTCAACCTTACACAACTCGGGAGCACTGGTGATGTCACCCATATCCTAACTCTCCTTGTTTAAAAAATAAGTGCATATGCTTCTTATCTTTCAATTTAGGATTAAATACTTGAATAGATGGGGAGAGCACACCACAACAGAGAGAAGAATCTCCTTCCTCTTGTACTGGCCCTCCATTACCATATATTAACACTGCTTCACAGTATGCCAACTGGAAAAGGAGAAATGTTTACAGGGTCCAGCTGCAATATGTCAAAGGAAGATAAATAAGGGTGACTGGAATGGAGGGGCAATACAATGATAACCAGCACAGTGACTAAGTGATATACTCTCCCTTCCATGGCTGATGCAGTAGGGTCAGACCCAAGCTCAAAATCACAATCTCTAAAAGTATGATATTTATGAAAGCATGGCAAATTTGACAAGAAATAAAATTTTGTAATTACTAGAAGGTACTAGATTTATTGAAGCAGTATATTAAAAATTATTCAATGTCTACCATACAAAAGGTACTTTGGAAAGCACTATAGGATTTACAAACACGTATGAGCTAAGGTTCCATTTTAGTTCCAGTGATAGGACTCTCTGTTCAGTCCTCGCAGGGTGGAATTTATCTCCCATCCACTCTTGCCTACTGAAAAATTTTGCTTCAGCAATCCTCACGCTCTTTTGCATCATTGATTTTGTACATTTTTATACAACTTCTTGAAATAACTATTTTTCCTATTTTTAATATCTCTTCCCCTATTCATCTTTTAAGCCCATTCTAATAAATTTTCCTGTCCACAAATGAACTAAGTGTCTCCACCAATATCCCCGTGCCCTACACATTTCTAAATTCAGTGGCCAATTGTTTCTCATGTTAGTTCCTCCTTGGTGACAGGTGATTTGGTTAATGTGTCTCTCCTCCTGGAAGTTCCTTCTTTACTTTGCTTACACAACAAGTCATTCTCAATGTCCTCCTCTCCTTTTCTGGTCCCTCATCTCCTTGACCTTCAGATTTGGATCACTCTAAGATTCTGAAGTATCTTCCCATTTCTTCTATTATACCTCCTTTGATGACTTTACAATGGCTTTTGTCTTTCCTAAAAAATGTATCTAATTGACTCATCAATTTTTAGCTCCAGCTCAGTTATGTTTCCTGACATTTGGGCTCATATGTCCAAAAAGTTCTTAATATCTCTACTTGGAATATAATTAGCCATCTCTAACATGGATTATCTGAATTTGAGCTCCTGATATTCCCACCTGAATGACAATTTCATTTTCTCAATTGCTCAGACCAAAAACACAAGTTATATTTGACTTTCTCTTTCTCCCATACCCTGCAAGTAATTTGTCAGCAAATCCTCTAAACCCAAACTTAAAAACATACCTACATTTGATCATCCCTCACCATGCCTTACCATGAATATGATATGTAATATAGTATATGTATAGTACGAATAATATATAATAATACATATATAATATATTTAATACTATAGATACATTCCTAACTATTCAATATTCAATTTATATTACTCTGTTCAGGCTATTATAATCAGAACAACCATTGTTTTATTTCAAAACATATGGAAGATCACACCGCATCTCTCCTCAAATATTTCAGGAACCTCCCATCTCCCTCAGAGTAAAAGCAAGATATATTAATCTTCTCCGTGTTTCATAATACCCTCTATAATCTGGGACATGCCACCCAAGCTACGTGTTCTTCATTTTATTAGTCAAAGTATTAATTCCCTTTGGCTGCTATAAGAAACTACCATGATCTTGGTAGTTTAAAACAAAACTTTCTCCAGACCTCCACGTGGATTCATTCTTTAACTCTTCTCCTGTCAGCTGTGAAGCTGTAAGCATGGACTCTGGCTCTCCCTGTTCTCCCTCACGCTTTTCTTCTTATTGCCTTGTATTTATCACCATCTAGTCTAAAATATATTACATTTATTTTGGTTTAATGTCTGCCTTCTTCTACTAGAATCTAAGTTTTAAGATGGAAAGGACTATTCTCTGCTTCATTCCATTTTTATCTCAAGAGTCTACAACAGTGCCTGATGAATAGGGGGTTTGCACCAGTAATAATGAGTAAATGCTAAAGGGGGCTATAAAGAGTATGATGTAGACAATATCTTAAGTCTCCTCCATTGTTATCCTCTATTGTGGAAGCTCTATTTGAAAGAAAGACCATGCTGGGCATTTTATATATAGATGAATTATCCAAGGTGGAATAAATCTCAAAAACTCTTCTGTATTACAAATCCAAAATTTAAAATGCCCATTGAACATAAACTATTGGATGGTTGGTAAGAAAAATAAAATCACTATTTCCAAATATAAATGCCTTACTTACTGAGTTTCCTGTTTCCATGAATGTCATCACTGTAGTCTCAATGATTTTAGCTCAAAACCTAGAAATACTGCCACCTCCCCTAAAATACATGTCCAACTTTATCCTCATCTTGTATCTGCTCCCACAGGAGTTATGTCTGAGCAGAAATAAGCCTATAGGGGTTGTATGGTGGAAGACACCTGGGGGCAGCACCTGTCAGGCAGCATGGAGAGCAGCACTGGGAGGAAGTTAGAATGTCATGCATCATCATTGAGGAAGCTCGGAGATAGAGTAGTCCTTCAGAGTTATCCCAAATCATGACACGTGTACTAGCTTCTGTAAACCTCCCTCCATCCACAATATTCATTTCTTAAGAGGCTGCATAATTTTGTATGAAGTAGCTCTCTTTCACCAAGAGCCATTCCCAAAACCTGGGAGTCAGATCTTCAGCAGCCAACAATCCTATGCGCTGAAGGAATGAGAGTCTCTGACAAGAAGTATCTGAGCAGTGGAGGGATGCGTCTTCTGCATCCATCCTCTCTCTCATTTAATGTAGTAAATCCAGCTCATCCAGCAACAGCACCCACAGCATTCTGGCTTTCCTTGAGGAAATAAAAAAATAGTCTCTATCATTGCAGCTTCCTGTAAAACCAAGAGCATTTTTCTTCTCATCCCCTCAAATACCCATCTAGAATTTCCCCCTCCTCCTCAGCTACCACTGTGCTTTGCTATGGAACTTGTCAAATAACCCACCCCTCATTTCTGAGGGCTGTCAACCCCAAGGTGCTACACCTTTCTCAAGCCTTGGTGGCTGGATTTGTTTATTTACCAAATGATTTAAGTAAAAATGACACTCCAAAGCAGGAGTCTGTAAACTGTGCCCCAAAGCCAAATTCTGCACATATTTGTAAATAAATTTTATTGGAACGAAGTCATGAATTTTCTATAGCTGTTTTCACACTTAAAGACGGAGTTGAATAGCTGTGGCAGCTGACTCAACATGTTTATTACAAGGCCCTTTCTAGGAAAAGTGTGCCATTTCCTGTCTAAAGGATCCATTCTTCCCTGTACACAATGCATAACAGCAGTTTTTCCATGTTTTGATAATCAGAATCAACTACCCTGCCAGGATGGCCTTAGAAATGGCCTTGTGACAGCCACACCTTAAAGTTCAGTCACACCCTCCCTGTGTCTTCTGGCGTGAGCATTCCTCCCCTGGCAGCAAGGACCTCAGTCTACAGAGCCTAAATTTGGGGGGACAGAAAATAAAAATCTCCCAAAAGCATCACAGGAAATGACAGAAAGTTGTGCCATTCCTAGTTCTATACCTAGATGTTCAGAGTCATAAATTCTACCCTTCATGGACACAACTTGAGATAAAACTTTTTTGTTTGGGTTTTGGTGGTACCAGGGATTGAACCCAGGGACATTCTACCACTGAGCTATACCTGCAGACCTATTTTATTTTATTTCATGTTGTTTCATTTTATTTTGAAGCAAGGTCTTGCTAAATTGCTAAGGCTGGCCTCAAACCTGCAATCCTCCTGTCTCAGCGTCACAAGCACTGGGATTACAGGCATGTGCCGCCATGCCCAGCTGAGATAATACTTTTTGATACAGGAGGCATACTGCATCTTGGGGATTAACAGATCATCCTTGAAGGAAACATTTATTTTTTTTGTTTGCTGTTTTTGTTTGTTTGTTTTTCTTTTTTATTGGTACATTGTCATTTTACATTGCAATGGTGATAATGACATTCATAGTGACACATTCATACATGCACATAACATTATTTGGTCTGTTTCCTCCCCCCTTTCCTCTCCCTCAACAATGCCCCTAAGAAGTTATTATATATCCAATAGTTTTCAGATATGGTGGTAAGACCAGTAGATCCTGTGCCCATTGCCATCCCTCCTTCAAAGTTTCGTGGACCCCTTGCTTTGATGCAGCATTAGGTAATATTATGGGAGTGAAGCCATCATTTGCAACCCTTTGAAGAGTGGTGCTGGATGAGGCCCTGCAGACAGAAAAGGCAAATTGGTAGCTGGATATGTGTTGCTTCTAGTAAAGATTAATGGCTGCTGCCTCCAGGATAGGAGAAGCTCAATGTAATCAATTTACCATCAAGTGGCTGTTGATTTCCTTGAGTGTCTGTGTGATATCTGGGTCTCAGCACTGGTCTCGGTTGCTGGCAGGTTAGAAGGGTGCCACAGCAGTAGTGGCTCCTGAGATTCTTAGGAAAATCAGAAGTATTCTGACAACAAAAGCATAACATGAGTGTACAGTGCTAATAATCTTACGTCTACATGATGATTCACAACCAGGAGAGTAGATGTATCGCAGGTGGGCATCAAGCTCTTCCAAAAATCCTGCTTTGCTATTTGGAAAAGAGGTGCTTATGGGTAAATCACGTAAGGTCCATGTGCTGTGATGCTCACGTTGGGTGCTCCAGATTAACCCTTCATCCTTCCTGACCTTACTTTCTGGAGGTTCTTTATTTCAGCTACCTCAGTGGACTTTAACAATATATTGCCTTTGGCTAATGGGATTTTGTGGAAGGAATCTGCAGAAAGAAGGTGAGCTTGGTATGTTTATTCAGGTAGCTTGATACCTTCAGGACACTCTGTAAAGGCCTCTCCCTTTAGGATGCAGGAACCAACCATGAGTCTAGAATAGCAACAGTCCCAGTATTTCTAATATGAGAATCTGTACGGTGCCTGTGGTTTACCTCACCTGAATCCATGTAGACAGTCCCCTTATTAAACCTTCTCAAAATATTCTATTTTGTACATTCCATCTCTTTCCGGCAGGTACCCCAACTGAAATAGCATGTGAGAAACCACGTGGGGAAGAGAATCTTAATGAAAGTGGAAAAAATGCAAATCAAGGGGGTTCTTTACAAGTGACTAGGAAAATGGATAAAAATTCTTGTAAAAATGTTTTGTTGATACTGAAGTGAAAACCCGGGCAAGCGATAAATCCCAGCAGATATAATTAACTGATAATATGTAATCTCTTGCAAGAAAGGTTTTAAGATTGGAAGCTCCAGGAATACTAAATCACAGGTAGGTGTAATCTCCTTTTGCTAATGTTGTTAAAGCGGCTAAGTCTGTACATTCAAACCAGACAAGGGATCCAATTAATTATTCCTCTACTTCACCCCAAGCGGGCAAACATTTTTCACTATTGCCCTCATTATAATCTCCATCCATCTCATGCTACATCACTTCTCTGTAGCTGCACTAATGATACACAACCAACAACACAAAACATCACTGGCTTCAACAATAACTGCTTATTGCTCATGCTTTTGAAGGAATGAGCAAATGTCTCTGCTCATGCAACCAAATGTCTCTGCTAATGCACACACAATGGCAGGCTGACAGCTTTTTTTTTTTTTGGTGCCGAGGATTGAACTCAGGGTGTTCTACCTGTGAGCTACACCCCCAGCCCTTTTAATTATTGAAACAAGGTCACCCTAAGTTGCTGATGTAATAACTAATTTTCTGAGGCTTGGCCTCGAACCTATGATCCTCCTGTCTCAGCCTCCCAAGGACTGGGATAACAGGTGTGTGCCACTGCACATGGCTGGTGACTTAGCTTTGTTCCTCATAATTTCTGCTGTTTCAGCAGACTCCCCACAGAATGTTCGCATGGCAATGAAGAAAGTTAAGAGTGAGAGCCTTGCTGCTGACTTTGAGTGTGGTCTGAGTGTCCAGGGAGGGTCCATTGTGATTAAAGGCATGGTCCCCAGGGTGGCACTGTTGGGGACAATGAGAGGTAGAGACCCAGTGGGAGGTCATTAAGTCACTAGGGACGTGAGGTCGTTCTTGGTAGCTCTTGTGCCACCCCTTCAGTTCTTGCAAGAGGATTGTTATAAAAGGAGCAAGGCTGGCCTCGTCCACCTTGTTCTCTACTCATATCCAGGATGTAACTGCCTGTTCCTACATGTGCTTGTGCCACGATGAGCCCACACACACCTAGGGACAAACAAACAAACAAACAGGGCCACTCCACCTTGAACTTTGAACCACCCAAATTGTGAGCTAAAGAAGCCTTTTCTCTTTAGAAGTTAGATGTCTCCAGTATTTCGTGGTAGCAATGCAAAGCCGACTAATTCAGGCCTTGATTTGAAAACTTATACTCCCCTCAGCCATATGCTGCTCAGTACAAATCGCTGTCTAGGGCCAGCTCAGATTCAAGAAATGAGTAGTCTCTAGCCCTTTAGAGAAAGCAGAGGCGCATGGCAAAGAAGTGAGTGCGGGGAGAGGAATGCATTAGAAACCTAATGTGCTCATTCTACCTTGGGTGATGCCCTCCTTCACCCCGCCCCTCCATCTCTGCATCACCCCCACCATCTGAGGCTCATGTGCTGGAAATAAGCATTCCCCTCTCAGATTGCTATGACTCTAGTCCATTCCACTGCAAGGATCAGAGACTCAGGTAAGAAACATCAAGAAATAGGAGTTTAAAGAGATGTGGGAAAACGTGGGCAACTGGACTCGGAAAGGACAGGGCTATATACGGGGTATTGAAGTTGAATGCTAGGACTTGTGGCTCAGTTGGCCTAGTGTCCAATTACTCTCCATAGTTTTGTCTCCTGTTCATATTTATGATTACCCTGCTTCTCTTTTCCTGCAAAGATACATCACAGAATGCACTTGTCCTAAGCCCAGACACCCCACACCCTCACCCCAGCCTGACTCAGTACCATTGACCTAGCAGAGGACAACTTTGGGAGCTTTCCTGAGCAGGAAGGGCAGAAGAGGGAGTTGTAAGTTAAACAGCAGTCACATATGGCAAGAGTACGGATCACATCTCTAGTTATAACACAGATGCTTTTCCCATTATTACTATTATTATCATGAAGACTGCTTTTTCCTATTTTATGACTCAAAAATTGCTTCATGAAATGAGCCATACGAAAAGGAGATATGATTTTCTGATGTGTCTTTACACAATGAGGAAATGTCCTCCCTCTACAAAATTGTTACTTACTATAACAGTAGCAGCCATGATAACATTTACATTTCCTCAGTGATTTGCAATTTCTACACCACCACCACACACTTGTTCTATATTTCATCACTGTTCCTAGTCCCAGCCCTTCTAGGGTCTGTACCTGTAAACTCAGGAGCTTTTGTGGGTCCAGTTTCCAGCAAGGGGCTAAAGACAGTCAGAACACCGTTAAACTATAAAGCTCCTGTGAGCCTCGACCTGAGCCTTCAACCTGTGTCAGCATCTGAATGGGGGAAAATCCTGGGGTGGATCTGGGGAGTTTTGAGGCCGAGGTAGAGAATAGTGTATATTTTTCTAATAATCCTTATTTCAAATACTATTAAAGTATATTAAAATACACATTTTATTTGTATTTTGTCATACATGTATTATTATATATTTATATTTAAGTACATTTGTTAAAAATTAATATGTCAAGCTAGGCAAGATGGCATGTGCCTGTGATCTCAGTATTTGGGAGGCTGAGACAAGAGGATTTCAGGTTTAAGGCCAGCCTTACACCTTAGTGACCTTCAGCAATTTAGAGACCCTGATTAATAATAAAAAATAAAAAGGGCTGGGGATGTAGCTCAGAGGTAGAGTGTCCCTGGGTCCAATCCTCAGTACCAAAAATAAAAAATATATAAGGAAGTTGGACGGTGCGTTTCCCCAGGGGACTCTGGGGACTCTCCTGTCCCATTTGACTCATTAGTGATACTTGGAAATCTGGTGAGGTGACCCTTACTCCCAGGTCACTACAGGCCAGTATAACTGGCCACAAAGGATGGATCTTAGCAAGTACATCAAAAACAGGCAAGAGAAATATGGACCTACATTCCACCCAAACACCAAGCTACTTCATATTTACAAAGGGAACAACAAAATAATTTAGTAAAATATGTCATTATATCTGGATCTATCTATAAATCTGAATACATTTTTTTCCAGTCTATTGGGAAAATCTACAAACTGTCACATTTGCTGGGAATGTTTACCTCACTAAGTTCTTCTGAATTGAAAGGAACTGAGCATCTACCAGGAATCTTGTCAACAAATGGTACTTTCACAAAAGTCATGTATTTATAACAGCTGCCCCAGCATGGTGCTCAGGAGATGTGGTCCTGGGGTCACCTGCCTGAATGCATGTCCTACCTCCACAGTCTGTGTGACCTTGAGTAAGTTGCCTAACTTCTCTGCTTCAATCTCTTATTTATAAATAAAGATAATAATGTGACTGACCTCAAAGGGCAGCTTGAAGAGTAAATGAAGAGAATCCAGACAAATAAAACCTGTAGAGGTAACACATAATAATCAGAAAATAATTATAATTTTTATTATTATTTTACAATTATAAACTCCATTATTAGAGGTTAACTTAGATGTTTTTAAAATAAAACAGACCTGCCATTTGACTTAATTCAAAGTGACCCAATAAGAAAACCCACCATTTTATCATATGATGAATTAATTAAGAGTATAATTTTAAATGTTAAGATTTATTATTATTTTTTCATCCATCCTTTACCTGCATGGGAGGCATGGTATTAGCAACCATCCTCAGATCCTACCCCACACTATCAACCCCCTCAGAGACCAAATCTTAAATCCCGAAAATAAATCATATAATTTAGAATTCTGTAATTGAATTCTACAACTTGCTATTGAAAAGAGAAAAAAAAAAACCAAGGTTTTTCTCTTGCCTTGTGCTGAAAAGATTTTTTAGGATTAACTTCTTCATTCCTTGATATCAATCTTTTCACCACTGAATGCCTGTGGGGTAAGAGCTATTTTGCATTTTAACTAAAGCCCCCCTTAACCTTCTGTCTGTGGCATTTGAAGAACTCTGACTGCAGTGCTTATAAAGGGCAAGCAATAGGGGACAAGAAGGGCAAGCCTTCCTTTGTCTCTTATTTGTTTCAGCCCTTAGGAGGAGGGGTTGGGGAGGGCTCTCTGATTAATTTTGTGCCTTCGAGTTTGAGCAATCCCATGGCATATTGGCGTTCTTTCTTTTATGATTTCAGCCCTGCTCTTGTACTTCCTTTACACACTCCTGCAATGGAAAGCTAACCTTTATGCTTTTATAGACTGATACGGCTCCAAGTCAAAGCGAAGTTAGCAATGAAAGGCTAGGATGGCATTTGAAAGGAAGAGCATACCAGTGGGGTCACAGTAGGAGTTCTCTGAAGCCTTAAAGGGTATCTTTCCACACCAGCCTTCTCTACATATCGTTTGTTACTAAAATGCTAATCTTGTTAATGTTCGAATTATATCCCAATTCTCTTTAGGCTTTGTGTACACTGTCATTTACCAGGTTCACAGACCTGATGTTTAGATCATTAGACATTGTATACTGGGTCTTTATTCTGATTTTACAACAGCTCCAGCTCCTTTGGGGTCATTGTGTTGATTGATATGTCTTATGCAGCTAGAAGGTGATTACCCATAATGCCTTTTCCTGCTTAAACATATTGGCAGCAAGTTTAGATATGATAATATGTTCTACTTCTCTGTGGAGATGGCACTGCCGGCGATTAACCTCTGTAACTTTTAGAAATACTATGCTGTTTTTGGTGTGTTTGATTTTCAATTCACCAATCTCATCTTCCCCTTGCCATTAGAAACAGATGTCAGCATAAAGCTACAGCATCTGATAAGATTTTTTTGGCTCCATGTACTCCAAGACGTAACCACTTGCAGATCTCTTTCCTTAGCGGGATTGGCAGAAAGGAATGTGGAGTGCAGGAAGGATGGGAGGAACAGGACATAAGACAAAGATTGAATGGGTTATAATAGGACAGAGGTTTTCTTTCTCTCTCATTCCTTATAGTAAATGGGACTTTGTTGAGACAAAATAAAAAGGCGAGTCTTTGTAAACATAATAGCACATTAGCTGTGTGCTTCTGGAGTGGACATCATTGCTATTTCCTCTGCTCCACTGTGGAAAAACAATGCATGAATGACTGAAAACTTTAAGGAGATAAAGCACTGCTGGTTCCTATCTCTCTGAAGAAATCATGGAGAGCCTAGAGCTATATACTTCCTCACCAGGATGAAGCCAGAAGCTGAGGGTAAGGCAAAATGTGAGAAAAATATCTAGCAAACCCAGGTAAAATACTCACAAAAAGTGCACAAAATGGCTCTGATGGAAACAATTACCAAAATGTTTTACACCATTGTCTGATGTGTGTGTGTGTGTGTGTGTGTGTGTGATTGGTCAATAACAGCACCCATTATAACGGATTTTATCTGTATGCCCACAGTGTACCACGACCTCTAAGGTAGGATGTAAAGTAACTCCTGGGCACAGGGCAGTGGGTCTCTAAGTTAGAGGACTCAGTTTTTTTTTTTACTTCCACTTATAAATCTAGTGAGTTTGAGTGACCTTTGTTATTAAATAATAAAAATTATCCCTTCTCTGTGTTTTGGTGAAGAAAAAATAATCTATTTCAAACAGTAATATCATTAGCACATTAATCCTTGTCTTCACCAAAGAGGTTCTTACTACAAAGTATCCTCTGTTCACTTGGCAGCAATACCACTTCTAGGCATCTACCCAAAAGAACTGAAACCAAACTACCAGACTAATGCATGTGTATCTATGTTTATGGCTGCACAATTCAAAATTGCCAAACTTTGGAACCAGCCAAAGTATCCATCAACAGATGAATGGATTACAAGACTATGGGATATGTACACAATGGAATTTTACACAGCCACAAAGAAGAACAAAATTATATCATTTGCAGGGAACTGGAGAACATTATGCTAAGTGAGATTAGTCAGTCACAAAGAGTGAAAAGTTGGATGTTTTCCCTAATATGTGGAAGCTAGGGAGAATGGGACTTAGAAGGGACTCCACCAGACAAAGAAGGAGAAAACTTTAGTTGAGCAAAGAAGGTGACCTAACTGAGGGAGATGGGAGGGGGGAAGCGGGAAATACACTAATGCACACGATGTATATATACACAAACTTATCAGAGTCAATCACTATGCTGAGCACGGAAAGGAGGGAAGGGGGAGGGAATAGGGTGGGATTTGAGGGAGGGCTAAATGAGCAATGTGTGCATGCATGCTTCTGATACCCTGACACTTATCAAAATGTATAACTACAATGTACCAACAAATGAAATAATAAAAGAGAAATGTTATCTTGAATTAATCTAGCTCAGTATTTGAAACCTTAAAGAGCACAGCCTCTTAGAGCAATGCAGGTGAGTCACTGAGTAAATTTTGTCTCTGCCGCTATTTGCTGAGTTTCCCTGGAACAGTTCCCCTACTTTAGACTTCAACTGGGCCAGAATTTCAGTGAGAGGTGACCTCACTTGATTCCCTAGTTGTCCACCTTACCTAACCTGACCTTGGACAAAGTAATTACCGTGCCTCCGGGAAAGCAGAAAACCAACCTGTGAGATCCCTGCTTCTAGCCAATCCAGATGTGCTTCTCGTTTTTGTTTTGTTTTGTTTGGGTTTGGTTTTTTTCTGGATACAATCCACATTGCAATAGAGAATTTAAAACTGGATTAAAAGAAATATGCTTAGCCAGACATGGTGGTACACACCTGTAATCGCACTATTTGAGAGGCTGAGACAGGAGGATCTCAGGTTAATGGCCTGCCTTGGTTAGACCCTCAGCAATGTAGGGAGACCCTGTTTTAAAAATAAAAAGGCCAGGGATGTAGCTTTGAGGAAGAAAGTCTCCAGCCCCTCCCCCCAAAAATAAGAGAAAAGAGAGATAAATATGCTTGGCATGCTGAGTATATGCTGGGAGCCCTGAGATTTAAATAGAATCATGTCTAAACCTTCACACCTGGGCACTCAATCAGGGTAAACCAAAAGGGGGTGAGGGGAAGCCTTAACTAAAGGCATTTAATAATTATTAAATTTTACCAATGGAGTCTGGGTATTTAGAGACTACAATTCGAACGTAAATTAAAACAAATGTGATTTGTTTGTATGGTTACTTGAAAGCCACTGCCTTCTCTTCTTTGGAAATATCCACAAAGGCCAATTCCACACATATCCAAGTGGATTATGAGACTTAAAAAATATAAAGTAATATAATGAAATGAGGTGTACAATTTTATCCTAATAATTAAAAGCCTGACTTTTGGAAAGGTTACAATGATATTTGCTGTGAAACACACCCATGATAACATTATGAAAATCAAGGCTCAAAGGAACACTTAGCGGTTTGTAGGATCACTTCCTACAAAGCTTTTATTTTACTGTTTTAAAGACAGAGATTTGAAAACTATAGCCATTGTCTTTTATTAAGTGTTTTCCCTTACATTTTTAGAGATTAGTTTATTTTCATTGACGAACTATTCATTTGTTTATACTGTGTACTGTTAAATCCTTTGGATTCTGATAAGGTTTAAAGACCACATTAATACTGAACCACTAACAGTTACTTTATATTTTTATTATGACTGTAAGTATTAAATGCATTTTCATTTCTTTGAACTTTTAAAGGTGTCCTTTTGGCCAAAGAAAAAAATATTTTAATTTTTTTTTATAAATTTGAAGTGAAGGAAGGCCTCTGACATTCATACCTCTGCAATTCAAGTCAATTTTGTCCATGTTAAAAAAAGCATCATTTAGTGTTGTTTTAATATTGCATTTTCATCAGCCATCTCAAAGCTTCTTTGGAAAACACATGGGGAAGAAATAAATTTTCAAAGGAAACATGACAAGATGTATTAAATTCACTGCACTGCTAGAGGAAGAATATGCTATTTTGAGTCCATATGAGATATTATCAATCAGAATAGGCCATCATGATGCAATCACAAGCAACCCGACATTTCAATAGTGTAAGTACATACAACAAAGCTTCTTTTCATCTCCAGGCTTTACCATCTGTGGCTCACTGGATATGTTACTCCTCTCAGTCCCTCAGAGTCCAAAATGATCAAGAAGAAGCTACCATCTTGACACTGGGAGTCGTGTTGCAGTGTGGAGGTCAAGGGGTGGTCCTGGAGTCTGGGATCAAGATTAAATGTGCAGTCCAGAAATCATACATGCTATTTCCAGTCTCAGCTCATTGGCCAGAAATGGACTTGTGGCTCCGTGATCACAAGAAATGAGGGAAGGAACCAATCTTATACTCAAAAACTGGGGGAGAAAAAGTCATGAGTTCTAAGCTACCTTTCCAGTCAACACATATTTATTTAACTTTTTATTTTACTAGTGAAATACCCTCAAGCCTCCCTGAGAGAGGCTAGAAGCAGCTCATCTAGCCATATCATGAACTCAAGGCTTGATCTGTAAGGATGCACACAAGTATTGACAGCAGGGGTGTGCTCATGGCTAAGCTATTATCTCTCAGCTTCAATCTCAACATTCTGTACTCTATGACACTGAGATTCTAAAAAACATGTTTTTACTTTTACCAGCTAACTTCCTGACAGGTCTGGCCATTCAAGTGGTTTTAGAAGAAGATTAGAAAAAAAAGTATGTGATAATTGCCTTTTAATCCAATCAAAATCACTCAGTACTTCTTCAGTCCATCAGTGGAAGTTTTTCCAGTAAAACCAGCTGATTATAGCGTGTAATTTTTCAATATTTCTAAATGATCCTCTCTTTGCTTTCAGAGATAGTAGCACCAGCTTCTTGGAGTGCATTGCAAAGTTTACATTCCATTCCCTGAGAATTCTCCAAATTCACCAGTCGCAGGGCCGACTCACGGTTTCTCAGTGATTACAACTTTACCTTCAATTTCCAACCATAGGGGTGGTGTCTGCTTCCTTTATATACTCTCCAAGTAATAGTGTCAGGCTACTTTTTTCGCATTTCACTTCCCTAACACTTAGTTAACAACATTTTCTATTGAATTATCTATTCAAATAACTGTTGTGTGTGTTATCTCCTGACTTTTTTAGTCTATACCTCTGGTTTGAACCAGATTCTCTTGATCCAGAGATTTGTCCACTCAGTGACAGGATGCCCACAATCAATGCTTCTATTTAGGCAGCAAAAAGAATCTTAGACACTAAGCAGCTGAGTTTCTGGGGATGGGAAGAGATTTTCTCCATAGGAGAAGAGACTCCAGTTTTTTGTTTTCTTTGGTTCTCTGTGTCTAACCTCTGGAAGTCTTATATGTTCTATTATCCTTGTAGGCCACCTCTGAAGAGGGCATTGGAGAACAGTCCCTCTGTGATTCTCTGAGCCCTCTGAGAAGCTGAACCCAAGAGAGAATTAAACATGCAAGGAATTTATTAGTTCTAATACCTATAAGAAAAAAAAAATGAGGAAGGTTCTAGCAAAGATTTCCAAAGTCTGTGATACCACCCCCAGGGGAGATGCTAGAATGGTGGTGGTGGGGTAGCCCTGGTGCAATTAGGAAGCAGTGTGGTGGAAGGGCCTGGCTTGGGGGGCACTCAATAATTTTTGTTTTCTGAAAAGGAGGTGTTAAGCCAGTAAGTTTGAGAATCTATGTGGAGCGGGGAATCTTCAGATCCTGATTCAGGTCTGACCCCAAGGGGAAGACAAGGAAGGAAGTGAGGAAAGGATAATGAAAGAAGGGCTGAGCATCCTAAAACTCTGGGCACCTCTAAGAAAACTGTGGCAAGGACATCAGTGAATCCTTGGGCCAGAGCCACTAATTAGAGAGGTCCTCATCTCCAGGGATGCGCCTGCCTCTGCTCCCTGACTGCTCAATCCCTAGGTGGGATCAGTGGCAGGAAGTGTGACCTCAGTGCACATAGATAATTTCAGAGAGCAGCACATGGATCCCTGACCCTATGCTCTCTGCATTTGACAGTCTGAGTAGCATGTCCTCAAAGCGACCACACCTCTTTTGAGACTGAAGATGTTTTCTTCCAATATAAATGTGAAGGTTCAAGATTGCTTAATGGTCAAAGCAGTGAGAATTAACCAGGGTCTTTTCTTTGCCAAGATAGCTTGCTCAGAAACTCAGTCTTATCTATTTTTTTCCAATGAGCAGCACATTCCAGTAGCCTCAGCCACAGCTCTTTTCAAGACTTTTAGCTCTTCTTATCTGGATATAATTGCTGGTACCTGGAGCCCATATTATTTCCATGAGAGAGCCACACTCTGATATCTTTCTCCTAAGTTATTTTGTCCAGCTAAAAGGATTAATAGGACTTCGGCTAAGCCTTTCAAAGAATGAACAATGGATTTAAAAGCTGTACCTTTAATTTTATTCTTACTCAAAGAATTTGCCTGTCTTTTACTGTTTGGGATTAGATAGATAGCAGTTACTTCTTCCAAATCTAAGAGTATCTGAATATCTGCACTCTCTGTTTCCTCATTGCAAGCCAGAGAATTCTGTTCTCTTGCTTTCAGTGCCTTCTCAAATGGAGTGGCAAACACAACTAACAACATTCTGCCCCCAAACTCTTCCACTAAAGGCATATGACCGTTAGGTACATTATATGATTCCCAAGTTCATTCAGCAGTTTCACCAAACAATATTCACGAAGCACAAAGAATATTTTTTTTAATTCTGAATGATTACACATTTGCAATTAAATCCTAGTTTTGTAAGGACACACACCATTGGTCAGAAGTACTTACACGGCCCCAGTATACACCAAGGACATGGAAAGGTCACCTGGAGAGGTGAAGGGTGGGAGTAATTTCACAGAAAACAGGACTTCCTTATGGGTTTTATAAAAAATATAGAAACATTAGTATTAGGTGCTCATCCCATCCACTCAATTTTTTTCTGCTATTTATGTAATTCCTTGCACATAATTAAATCAGATTTTGAAAATGCAAAAAGGTCACTACTAGTTATATGAATATTCTGCCAAAGGCAACATGGGATATGACTTTCAGGACCTCTGCATCCTGAGGAGAGTTACCAGTGCTAATATGTTTCCCTCAGTGACTTGCCTGTCCTATATTATTGGGATAATGTAAACTTTCAGATAGGCAAGAAATAAATATTTTGGGGACCTTGCAAATATAGGTTATGCCTATCACCAGTTCAGAAAAATATTCTCTGTTGATGGACATGTTGGTGGAACTTTCTGCTTACCTTCTCTGCAATTCTCCCTCAAGCTACAGGGGAGAAAACTTCTGGCAGTAATCCCATCCTGTTGTGGAATATGTTGAGATTGAAGTGACTATCTCTTTTTCCATCCCTTTTCTTTGCACCATCAGGTAAGTGCTAAAGTGACTAACCTGATGGGTAGGACTAAGGAAAGCCTGACATTGATCAGGATATAATGTAGGTGAACAAGCATCATCGTTTAATTGAGAACATCTAGGTTTCAACTTGCATCCCGACATAATTATTAATACCCCCGCTGACTTTTAAATACATCTCAGCCATGACAGATGATTCTGTGATCTCTATAGTTAAATGTCCTGATGATATACAGCATGTTTCTTGCCTCCTGCTTCTTCCTGGATCTGCCAATGTTCTTGGGCCGCAGATTTGGAGCTTCTGCCCTCCTGGATGTGATTCCTTCTCAGTAAGTGCTCCTTACGTTGAGAAGGGCATAAAATGGGTAATATTTTATGTCAACTTGGCTAGGCTGTTGGTGCCCAGCTATTTGGCCAGATACCAGCCTAGGTGTTGTAGTGAAGGTATTTTGTAGATGTGATTAACATCTACAGTATGTTGATTTTTTTTTGTGGTACCGGGGATTGAACGCAGGGGTGTTCTACCTCCGCGCTTATGCCCCCGGCCCTATTTTTTATACTTTATTTTGAAACTGGGTCTCATGAAGTTGTGGAGGGCCTCAATAAGCAGAGAGAGAGAGAGAGAGAGAGAGAGAGAGAGAGAGAACGCTCGCGCGCGTGTCCGTAACCTAAAGCTGGCCGCGAATCCTCCAGTCTCCGCCTCCCAAAGTACTGGGATTACAAGCGTGCGCCACCACGCCCCGCCAATATGTCGATTTTAAAGGAGCTCACCCTGGATAATGTAAACAGACCTCTTTGAAAAACAAAATGGCTCTAAGAGCAAAATTTGATATTTCCTGGCAAAGAATTCTGCCTCAAGACTGTATCATAAAAGTACCACCTGACTTTTCTGCTTGCTGGCCTGGCCTACAATTCTTGGACTTGCCAGCCTCCATAGTCACATTCATAATCACATGAGTCAATGCCTTAAAATCTCTCTCTGTTTATGTGTGTATAGTCAGAATTTTTTTTTTTTTTGCGGTACCGGGGATTGAACCCAGGGGTGTTCTACCTCCGCGCTACGCCCCCGGCCCTATTTTTTATACTTTATTTTGAAACCGGGTCTCATGAAGTTGCGGAGGGCCTCACTAGGTAGAGAGAAAGAGACAGGGAGAGAGAGAGAGAGAGAGAGAGAGAGAGAGAGAGCTGAGGCTGGTCGCGAACCCGGATCCTCTGGTCTCCGCCTTCCAAATACTGGGATTACAAGCGTGCACCACCACGCCCGGCTATAGTCAGCATTTTTCATTGTTATAATCCAAAGACCTGACCATGTAACTTAGAGGAAGGAAGATTTATTTGCTCATGGTTTTGGGTTCAGTCCTTGTGAGGCCAGGAACCATGGACCTCAGGGCATGGCGGCGGGAGGTGGAAAGAGGGAGAGCACAAGGCTTCCCTCTCACATCATGAAGGCTGGAAACAAGTCAGAATGCGGGAGGAGGGATCAATATATAATCCCCAAGGCCACAGCCCAGGGACCCACCTTCTCCAGCCACACCCTACCAGTCCAGGCCAGCACACAGATAAATCCATGAGAATGGATTTATCTACTGCTGAGATTACAACTCTTATGACTTAACTATGTCAACCCTGAATATTAATAAATGAGGGGACATTCTGTATCTAACTATAACAATATTCTATATCAATATTCTATATCAAAATTCTATATCAATATTCTATAACTATAACAGTATGTGTATTCAGTCAGCATTCCCACCACTGTGGTCTAAACACCTAACAAGAACAACTTAGAAGAAGGAATGTTCATTTGGGCTCATGATTTCAGAGGTTTCAATCCACAGTGCCGGCTTTGAAGCCTGAATGGCAGGAACAGGGTATGTAGAAAGACTTCTTTCACGTTATGGAGTCCAGAAGCAGAGAGAGAGAGGGGCCAATGGACATATATGGTCCCCAAGGCCACATCCCAAATGACCTGCCTCCTCCAGCTATACCCCACCTGCTTATGTCACCATCCAATAAATCCATTCACATGAAGACTAGAACCTTCATAATTCAATTATTTCATCTCTGAACATTTTTGCATTACCAATACATGAGTTTTTCCAGGAAACATTCTATATCCAAACTATAACATAAACATATATGCAAAGAGATATATAGAGATATAAAGAAATATATCTTATTGCCTCTCTTTCTCTGGAGTGTAGTGAGTGATACAACCTTCTGTCACACAATTTTTCTGTCTGACCATGATCTATTCATAAGACAAAATCAGCTTCTTTTGATACATGTTCAATGTCTTTAGCAATTAGAGTCAAATAAAGCTTCTAAGTCTCCTCTTGTACTACCTGGTTATCAAGTTCTTGGTTATTTATTGCAATAAAAATACATTTTAGACAAAAAAAAACTTGTTTTAGCAAGAAGACACAAAAGCAGCATTCCAAATTTTTAAAATGTCCCAAGATTATAACATCTATCTCAAGCATTACAACAGTCATTCTAAGTTTCATCCTAGGATGGGTGAAACAATACTTTAATGACAGAACCTTCCAGGCTTTTCTTGGGGTCAGGTGAGTGTAGATTTGAGAAGCAGAGGCTATGACCTGAAGTGCTATGCATAAGTCCTTGCTGGATCCTATCTGTTTGCTTATAAATGGCAGGGGTGTCTACACTTTGTCTCTAGCCAGCCTTGTCACCGGAACTCCATTCAAGTTATGAAGTACTTTCCTCAATTCTCATTGTTTTATTTCACTAGCAGTCCTGTTTTTCTTCAAACCCTAATGTTACTATTCCCAAGATGTGGACTCCAGGTTATTTCAAATGATAGCATCCCCTAGAGTGCAGATTAGATTTATCTTAGACACAAGTCCCACAGATTATAATAAAATATAGTTGCAGTCATTTATCATACAGAAATTCAATAGTCACATAGATCATTAAGTCTGGATTATTATTTACTTCAGTATAAAGTCAATAACAGACCACAATATAAGTAACTGGCAGTAGATAGAGATATGAAAATGTGTTGTGTTAATTAAACAAGTAGAAGATAAAGTAAATTACAGAATGGAAATAATTAAAAACGTTTGAAAATTGGAATATCATTTATTTATTATTAATATTGTAAGGGAAATTTTGGATCACAAAAAAATGAAGAGGAAAATATAGAGATTTCTCGTGTACTTCTGTCCCCACAAATGCGTTAGCAGCATCCCCCACCAGAGTGGTACATTTCCTACAATTGATAACCCTAAATTGACATATCATTTTCATCTAAAGTCCATAGTTGTTGATTTTGTGCATTCTATGAGTTTGGTCGAATTTAGAGTGAAATATATCCACAATATATCATGCAGAGTAGTTTAGTTCCCCTGAAAATCCTCTATGTTCTACCTATTTGTTTCTCCCTCCCCACTAATCTCTGGTGACCACTAATCCTTTTACTCTCCCCATACTTTCTACTTTTACAGAGCATCATGTTCTTGGAATCATACATATGTAGCCATCTCAGATTGTGTCTCTTTTACTAGGTAATATTCATTTAAGTTCCCTCTGTGTCTTTTCATGGCTTGATAGCTCAATTTTTAGGGCAAAATAACGTTCCATTGTATGAGTATATCACAGTTTATTTATGTTCTACATAGTTGAGCTAAGCGGGCCAATCTTATAAAATACATTAACCCTTGAACAACACAGGGATTAGAGGAACTAATCCCCTGCACTGTCAAAAATTCTCCTCTAACTTTAGAGTCCCCAAAACTAACTGCTAAGAACATGCTATGGACCAGAAGCCTCACCAAAATCATAAACACTAGATTAACATATATTTTTAATGTTGTATACACTACATATGGTGAAAAATACTCAAGAAACATGACAGATGGCTTTATGCTATGATATGCAATTTACTGGAGATACCGACTGCTCATGCAGAGATGATTAGCTCACAGGGTGTTTTAAGCAGATACTGGCAACACCTGAGCTCACAGCAATAGCAACAGGAGGTGGCAATGAAATGGTCACTCTACAGTATGGAGTGCAGTCAATCCATGCAGTTGCTTAACACTGCATCTTTACACTTGATCACATTTCAGTTGACTGTGACTGGTGTTGTGTACAGTTCACACTCATGTCCATAAATGTGGGTAATTCTTACGTTTTATTATAGAATCTATAAAATTTTGAGCCAGGAGTTGTGGCCCACACCTGTAATCCCAGTACTTGGGAGGATGAGACAAGTGGACTACAGGTTTAAGGCCAGTCTCAGCAACTTAACCAGACTCTCAGCAACCAAGGGAAACCTTGTTTCAAAACAAAAAATAAAAATGGGTGGGGGTGTATCTTGGAAGTAGAATGCCTCTGGGTTCAATCTCCAGTACCACAAAAAATAGGATTCATGAAATTTTGGTAAATTTTAATTTTGTACATAATTTATGGTAGTAATAATAACATTATCTACATATATTTTATTTACTAATAAAAATGTATTTCTTAACTTTTTTGATTTTGCTAGGCTAAGCAGTTCATCTGTAAGTTACTTCAAGTTGTGGCAAATTTAAACAAATCCATAAATGTAGACCTGGGCAGTTCAAACCTGTCCAGGTTAGAGCCCATAGTAGTTCTGTTTTAACAATTCACAGCATATTTTTGGACTCATATTAGTCAATGCACTAGAAATCCAGCAATAGAATTATAGTGGGAAAGACAGGTGAATCCCCAAAACAAATAACATGGTGTGTGTATAACATACTAAATCAATACACATGTTCAAATATATTAGAGTGATAACTGCTATAATGAAATATAAATCACTGTGAAGGTAAAGACATGAATTCTATTTCAGAAAGAGTAATAATAAATTGTGATCATGAATAAGTGTATTAGTCCTGTGCTTCTAAAATATTTCTCATGTACCCTTCCACTGAATGCTAGTTTAGCAAGTACAGTCAGTCCTCCATATCTGTGCATTCTACATCTGTGGATTTAAACCAACCTTGATCAAACATATTTTAAAAATTTGTGTCCATAGTAAACATGCATATAGTTTTTCTTGCCATTAGTTCCAACACAGCACTGCATAACAACTATTTACATAGCATTTATATTGCAGTAGGCATTATACATAATCTAGAGATGATTAAAAGTATAAAGAGGATGTGGATAGGTTATATGCAAATGCTATGCCATTTTATTACATAAGGGACTTGAGTATTTCTATTTGGTGTCATCTGTGTGTGGGAGCAGGGGGTTCTGGAACCAACTCCCTCCTGATATTTAGAGATGACTGTTTCAGAGTATAACCCCTTTGAGTACTTTGGAAATATTGAGCTATTGTCATCTAACATCATTTTTTGTTGCTGAAAATTTTGTTATAAGTGTAATTTGAAAGGCATTTTTCTTTTTTTTTTCCTATGATAGGCTTTCCTCTTGAATTTCAGCAGTTTTAATATAATTTTCCAAGGTAGGGATTTTTAAAATTTAAACTACATAAGTTTACAATGTGCTTTATAATCTCTCATTTTTTAATTTTAAACAATTCTCTTGTCTGAATAAATATTGATTCTATGCCATTTCTCTGCCTCTTTAGGAATTTCAATTTCACTAACTTTGAAACTTTTAAATTTCCCTGTTTTCTCTCTTGTTTAATAGCATGCTTGTTATTTTATTTTTTTTATTTTTTCAGTATTGGGAATCAAACCCAGAGACATACTACCACTGAGCTGCATCCCCAAACCTTCTGATTTTTTTTTTAATTTTGAAACAGAGTCTTGTTAGTTCCTGAGGTTGGCCTTGAACCTTTCTCAGCCTCCCAAGTACTGAGATTACAGGCATGCTGCACTGCACCCAGCTTGTTTAATAGAATGCTTTATAATATTTGTGTGTATGTATGAGTATATGTGTATATGGGTGTATGCACATACTTTTTTTTCCTTACTAGATTCTGGGCTAATTCCTATGATCATAAAACTTTATCTTGTCATTGATTTTCATCCATCTTAGAGTTTATCAAGCTATTAGATTTTTAAATGGATATATTTTCCCGTTCAAATATTGCTTATTGGTCACTTTCACATTCACCTACCATCATGCTTTTCTCTGTTTTATTTTGCCGTAGGTGCAACTGATAAATTTTATGGATATTGTGTGACAAACATCTCTCTCTCTTTCTTCGTTCTCCCTCTCCTTTCCCCTCAACCTCTGTCCCTATCTCTCTCTCCTCTCTACGTCTCATGGCTCCAGTTTAGGACTAAATCTATTTTGAATAGTTGAGAGCTCTTGTCACCTGGCAAAATCGAGCATGTAGATATCACCACAAAGCCAGAGAGCACCCGTGCTTAAACATAGGCTATTTTGTTATTTTTTTATCTCTTGACCATCATAGACCATAAACTGTACCCTTGGGGGTTCTTCTTTCCATGATCAATGCTTCTTATGAGCAGCTCTTCTTCTCATTTTCCATGAAGGCTCTTCTTCCTGTTTCTCGTTTTCACAGATGCTCCTGGGCTGCTGTAATTCTCGGCCCTGTAGCCTCAGAGCATCAGCTCTGCTCAGCATT
Source organism: Glis glis (assembly GCA_004027185.1). Lineage (NCBI taxonomy): Eukaryota > Metazoa > Chordata > Mammalia > Rodentia > Gliridae > Glis > Glis glis. The sequence continues at coordinate 27,203 of PVJS01013930.1, forward strand.
TTCCATCCATCTTGTATTTCTGTTACCCAAAGATGATTGTAAGGGTATGTGTTTAGTAATGCTCTCTTTTAAACGCTAACCATCATCATTATGCATTCGGAACAGGAAGATATCCAAAGTTTGCAGTTCCTTTGCAATGGACTTGAATGCGGTTGCACTGTCTTAGTCATTTGCCTGTAGCTCAGGGCACTTCCAGTGTTGTTGCCCCTTTTGGATTTTATGTATTTGCAGACCTTAACGATTGTATAGTTCTTCTGACAAGAGAAAGAAAGGATGGATTTAAAATCTTATTCTTAAGGGAAAGGTAGTCTGTAAAGGTTTAGTTTGTGCACATTCTTCTGGTGAGTTTTCTAACAAGTATTCATTAGGCTATTTCTGTCTAGAAACAAGAGAAAACCTTCTCAAGTAGATTAGCACATCAAACCAGCAAGGGCAGGAATATTAAGATAAGGATGCCTATGTTTGCTCTCATATGTGGAAGCTAGAGAAAAAATGAGAAATAAAAGGAAATTCAGATAAATGAGGAGAAAGACTAGTAGAACAGTGGAAGAGGATATGGGGAGGGAAGTGGGGAGAGGAAAAAGAGACTTGGTGAAGGAAACAGTTCAAAGGATGCTGTGTCTACACCTGAGGTTGTCAGTGCCAATCTCAATGATACGTGTGGGGAGAGGAAAGGAGCAGGGCAGGATCCAGGGGGAAACACACCATCTGCCATGCACACATACATTTCTATCACTCGGAACGTCATTAAGATGTATAATTAAAATTCACTAATAAAAGTGTATAAAAGATAAGGATGCCAACTCCATTTGTCCTTCGTCAAGTTGAAATATCTTCATATAACTAGCAATTGTCACTCCTGCGCATGGTGAAAGTTAGTAGTTGTTTTTCAGACAGCAAAGGTAATTTTAGGTACTGCTTGATGATTTGTTTGTGAATCACTAAGCTGAGCATTGCATTTTGAAAACTACTTCTTTGACACCAATATGTAGGTTTGGTCATAATTGTTCATCCAAATCTCAACCAGGCATATTAGTATGAAAAAAAATGTACTAGCAAGAAAAGGAAGAGAAACGTGTTTTTCTTTACAAGCTGAAAAATTAAAAGGAATGATGCTTCAAAGAATGCTGTCCAAATGTCATAAAGATAGCTAGCTCTAGTGGACAATCTACCAGATAGCACTGTCTTTGGATTACCTCAAAAAGATTTCAGCCCTTAACTTTACAAACTAAAATTTAGTTGCTCATGTTTAAGTAGCAAAATATATCAATCCATTTTGTGCTTGTGTAATGGAATATCACAGACTTATAATTTGTAGTGAGCAGTAATTTATAAATGACAGAATTTTATTTCTCACCCATCTGCAGGTTGCAAGACTAAGGTTAAGGCATAGGCAGGTTTGGTTTCTCCTGAGGTGTCTCTCTTCTCCTTAGCAGGTAAATGACTGTCTTCTTGCTGTGTTCTCACACGGCCTTTCCTCTGTGTGGATGAATTTCTGATGTCTTTTCTTTTTATGAGGACACTAGTCTTACTTGATTAGAGATACACCAGATACACTGCAATGAGTTCATTTAACCTTAATGACCTTTTTCAAGACCCTGTTTCCAAATACATTCACATTGCAGGGTAGGACTTCCAAAATCTGAATTTGAAAAGGGGTGACACAATTCAAGTCATAGCACTTCATGACCTCAAAAAGGCAGTGCCACAAGCTTGGTACTCTGGCCCTTCTCCATTAGCATTCATTCCCTCTGTCGCTCACTGAACAAAGTCGCCTGGATAGAAGTGACATTTTTTAACTGATAACTCTCAAATTTAGGTCCTCAACCTTCTTCAGATTCACAATTCCTATGGCCAAATTTCTATGCACCATTTCAATTCAATATTTATTATTCAGCACCTGAAATTTAATATATAATATGAACTCCACATTTTGTGTGTGTGTGTGTGTGTGTGATACTGGGTATTGAACCCAGGGAGGGGCATTCTACCTCTGAGCTACACCCTCAGCCCTATTTTGTTGTTGTTGTTTTGTTTTGAAACAGATTCTTGTTAGGTTGCTGAGAGTCTTGCTAAGTTGCTGAGGCTGTCCTAGAACCTGCAATCCTTCTGTCTCAGCCTCCCAGGTACTGGGATTACAGGTATGTGGCACCATGCCTGGACAATTCCACATCTTTTTAAGGTGCTCCTTCCCAATTTTCTCCACCTTGGGAAATACTAACTCAAGTCTTCAGCTGTTCAACTCAAAGAATCTCATCATTTTTCACCTTCCTTGTTCTTTCATATCCCAGGTCCATTTCATCAGCCGATCTTTCCAGCCAATCTTTCAAAATGTATCTTAAGTCTCACCTGAAGCCAAAGAAAAAAAGGGTTGGACTTTGTGCTATGTTTGTGATCTGAAATGTCCTTCAAAGGCCACGTGTTAAAAGGGACCATGTGTTAAAGCCTGTGGCACTACTGGAAGTTGGTGGAACCTTTAAGAGGTGGGACCTCCTGGGAAAAAGGTCACTGAGGTCATGCCCTTAAAGGGAATATTGGGACCCTAGTCTCTTCTCTCTCTCTCTCTCAATTTGCTTCCCAACCACCATTCATAAACAGGCCTGCTCTGCCACATATTCAGCTATGATGTACCATGCTGCCGTAGACCCAAAGTGACAGGGCTAAGTGACCATAGACTGATTTCAAGTTGATTATCTCAAGTATTTTGTCGTAGTAATAGAAATCTGACTAACACACTCCAGTTCTTCAATTTCTTAAAAATTGGGTAGACTTGTATAATTGTGTTAATCATTATATTCCTTTATAGCTAAAATGGATATATTAAAATTATCTCCTTCAGAGAGCCATTGTATCATACACAATGCATGCCATGTAGCAATTACTTAATAAGTGGCAAATATAATCACATTGCATACTTTAAGAATCCTCCCAGTTGAGAAATGATACCAAGTTCTCCAACAGTGCAATCGCTTCATGTTTTCCTTTTCCTTTCTATTTACCACTGGAAACTTCGGTCAGCAGTTAGGTACACTCAAACCCGCAATGGCTGAACATAAATTGGGTTTATTGTGCAAGGCTCCTACTCTCACCATGATCTTCCTGAAGTTGATGCATGACTCATTTTAAGTGAGACAAGGCAACAGCCAAACTTAAATATATATGCAGCAGTGGACTTGAATCATGAGCATGGCTATAGAGCGTGTCTTCTGCCACACTGAACATTCAGGATATATAATCTTCACTGCATCTAACCTTTCTGCTCTGCTGGTTTCTTCTGGAACCTATCTTTTTATAGATCACTTAGGGATGTTCAGGCAGTGAAAGAAGGCAGATAATCTGTCAGCCTCCCATAGAGGCTGGCATTCCCAATTATCATCCTCCTCTCCTTTTTTACTCCTTTTGCCAAACTTTTCAGTTCTGATATTGTCGGCAAAGTTATAGTTATATATTCTTAATTGATAATAAAGTAAATGAAGTTAATAACATAAATCCAGACTTCTATTTCTAATTGTGGGTTTAAAAAGATAGGAATGCTAAAAAATGATACTTTGTGGAAAATGCTTTACAAACCATGAAGCCTGATGAAACATCATCTACTATTATCTTCAACAAGGTCAGTCTCCTTCATTGAGGTTGAAGACCTTGACCTTTTCCAGGGTAGGTTGTACCTACATTCTTTGGTCAGCTAGGTGCTCCTGAGGCTCATTCATTAAAGGAAATGTCACTCAACTAAGATGAAGGTGTGACTGTGTCATGAATTTCTCTCAAATACTCATCCACTAACAAAGAATGAGATACGTACACTAATAACAGTATTGGCTAATGAAAAGAGTCCTGACTCTTATGGCTACAAAAGGGAACATCATATGAGTTTGGCTGCTTAAATGACAGATGGCTTCTCTCCCCATTTTCCTCTTAGAGATTTTGAAATAGGAAGATAATTAACTCTTAACTGGGGAGCAGTTTCTTGAACATAGAGGACCTCATAGTCTCACTTTGTACCCTTAAGCCAGGATGTCATTATATGTATGCCTCTGTTCTCATCTAAATTCTCCAAGCCAGGCTTGAGTTTTCCTCAGCTCAAGCCTTCAGGCTTCAGTTGAAATGATGCTGTGCCAAGGTCTCTTTCCGCCTCTGAAACCAGATAAGACCACGTTTCACATTAACTGATTTTTTATATAATTCTTTGTAATGTAGGTTGATTTTTTACACGATAATATTTTGATATTGATACTTGATGGGACATTAAGGTAGCAAGTGGTAGCAACCTTTTGGAGATTATTAATAAGTATTTATAACAAAACAGGGGAAATTATTTTCTGGGGAAAAATTCATGTAGTTCACATGATCAAAAATTATTTGCTGAAACCACATTATAGGGACAGAAATAGGGAGCTACTGCCACCAAATAACTTATGTGCCTTGAGCAGAGATCTGAAATTCCACCACTTCACTTAAGTCTACAGATGAGCTCTCTTCCTATGGAAGGGAAGTAAGCTATCAGTAATTTGACAGAGCTCCGGTCAGCATCCTTGCAGTTATAATCTAGATCTTCATATTTAGCAAGAGACCTTGAAAGCTTAATACATATCATTAAGATATCTAACATTTCTTGAGTTCCTAGTTCTAGACAATGTTCTGGTTACTTTATATGTTCTCTTCATAGTGCCCTATAATGTGGATATTTTATATTTACTCCTGACCATGCCCTGCAATCTTGTGAGATTATTTTATGTTTACTCCCCACAATATCATATAGCTCTTCCATCTTGGCCTATGTAAAACAAGCTAGAAGATATTGTAGATGGGCTCAACCGACTTTTCCAGCTGCCTCACGGTGGACAGTCTTCATCCTGGACAGTATTCATTTTTCCTGAGTGATCAGGAAAGCTATGCATACCAGACTGTTTATGAAGAGCCTATAGGATCACAGTTGACATATTTCCTGTGGTGCCCTATTTTACCTAATACTATTTTCCTACCCTGAATTCCACTAATTTTCACAGAGAAATTAGTATTCAAAACTTGTAATTATAAAGTTCCATGAGTAATCTGCCATTTTGGATGGTTTTCTGAAGACTTGATAGGGTCTTCTCTAGCAAAGAGAAGATTTTTCAAACCATTAAAAATTCAAATTTTTATATTATGTACTTTGAGTTCAAAGATTCAAGTAATATTTAATAGAGATTTCCAGCAGTCCAGCCACCAAAGACTTCTCTATGACACCACTATTTAAAGGCCTCTACACTCCAGTGTATGCCACTTATAACAGGTCACTACTGATGTCAGTATTTGAGTTGGTTAAGACTATTCCATCTTCAAGTATAGGAACAGTTAGAAGAACAAAGTGAGTACAGCTTTAGGAGCTGAAAGTGGAGGTCAGCATCACTGTGGCCTCTCTCTTCTGTTTCTTAGCTTTTTTTCAAATTACTTCTGAATCCATACTATCTTCAGGAAGTGATACAGATTCTTGATACAGCCCTCATTCACATATTCCTATTTTAGCAGTCCTGGGGTGGGGGAGAGGGGAGAGAGAGAGAGAGAGAGAATGAATCTCCTTATTTTCTTAGCAAAGAAGGACCTTAGCAAGGACTCCTTATCAGGGAGTCATGTACCCACTCATTTTTTTACTACTGTTTCCAGAAATATGAAGTCCTATGACTAACAAGGTTGGGTCATATTCCTTTTCCTGCAGACTGATGATCAATGTACAGATGTGATGTCAAACCTTATTAATAACCATATAAAGCAGGGCGTGGTGGCTCACACCTGTAAACCCAGTACTTGGGAGGCGGAGACAGGATGATCACAGGTTCAAGGCCAGCCTCAGCAACTTAGCGAGGCCATCACAACTTAGGAGAACCTGTTTCAAAATAAAAAATACAGCCAGGCGTGATGGCGCATGCTTGTAATCCCAGTACTTGGGAGGTTGAGACAGGAGGATCACAGGTTCGAAGTACTATAGTTATCACCATTTTACAGATGAGTAATCTGAGTCTTAGCAAAGTAGAGAAATTCATGTAAGGCTCCAAGGCTAGGAAATAGTAGGGTCTGCATAAAACCCAGATTTCTCTGACAGTTTATTGACATGATGAAACAAACCAGGCTGCTGAGCTTGGAGCCTAAGAGTTCATGCTTAGGACTTATATCTCAGCTCTACCAAATACAGGCTTTGTGAATTTTCAATTATCCTAGTATACTGCACAGAGGAGCCACAAAAATGTTCATTTAATAAAGAAATGGATTTATGTATGGTATTATAATTTTCTATGCCCAGAAATTAGATTGTATCTTCCTAAATTCTAAATAACAGTAAACATAAGATAGTTAGGTATCTATCTCTAAAAGTGAGAAGGGAAATGTAATCTTCACAATTAGGATAGCAAGAAAATTCCCTTGCATACCCTTTCAGACTGAATATACTACTTATAACTTGCTTATGATTTTTTTCAATTTTGAAAATCACTTTTCCAATTACATCTTTTGTTTAAGCAATGTGCTCTTCCTATTTTTTTATTTCTTCCACTAAACAAGAGAGACCTTCATTCACAAATTAGATGGTGGGTGGTTTGGGCCTGTTGAGGATTTGGCCTGCAAGCAGATACTCTGGGATTAAGTAATTTGGAAGTAGAACTATAATGTTGCATCTGTTTACATGCATTAGAAATGGCCATATCATATGGGCCAACGATCGTTTAGGAATTAATACACCTGGACTCACGTTGCCTCACACCTTTATATTTCCTACTCATACCTTATTTACACACTATAAAATTAAAGCCTTCTACCTTATTTTCTACTAAAATGTAATCTTGCTGGAAAGTAGGCATAGCCCCGGAGTGACTTGTCTTTGGCATCCAAATCACTAAGGAAAATGCGATTTCTATTCTCAGTCCACCTTAGGCCAGATTACTGACAAAACAGAGATTATACACATGCATGTGCCTATTACTCTCCTGCTTTCCTAAAATAACAAGAAAACTCGCAAAAGAAGAAAAATTAGCCAAACTGCTTGGATTATCACTCAATATTTCCTATTGTCTATTTTTTCTATCAGTGACTATCAAGATAATAGATGTTTTCTCTATTTTTACAGCCTTTGGATATCATCTAAAAGATAACTGTTATCTTCATATCAATCTTCAATATACAAATATGTACAATGGCATGAACCATAAAAAGCAATTTACAATAAGATATTCACATATAATTCACATATAATATATTCCTTTTAAAAGTTTATCCTTAATCCAAATTGAACCAGAATCATTTAGTTTGTAAAATGTTTACAAAATGTTGGTAAAATTTTTAAAATGTCATTTCAAAAAGAGATTTTTTTACCATTTTATTTTATGGATATCTAACATGCTTTAATTTGCTTGGGTAGACTTTTCTAGCAATTTTTTAATATTTTAAACGCATGATACATTAAACAAGAGGTTATTATAAGTAATGGGATATTTTAAAAGAGCACTGACTCATTCCAGTGTTTTCTAGACCAGCACAGTCCATCAGAAGTGAGTGTGACAATGGAAGTGGCCCATGTCAGGGGTGAACAATATGGTAGCTGTCAACCACATGTGGCTCCTGAGCACTTAAAATTGTTCTGTGTGACCAAGAAGTAGAATTTTAAATATTGATGGAACTCCATACTGATCTCCATAGTGGTTGTATTAATTTACAATTCCACCAACAGTGTATAAGAGTTCCTATTTTCCCACATCCTTACCAGCATTCATTATTGTTTGTATTCTGGATGACTGACATTCTACATGGAGTTAGAAGGAATTTCAGTGTAGTTTTGATTTGCATTTGTCTAATTGCTAATGATACTAAACATTTTTAATATGTTTGTTGGGCATTGTTCTTTTGAGACGTGTCTATTCAGTTCAATTGCCCATTTTTTGAATGGATTATTTGTTGGGGTAAGTTTTTGAATTATTTATAAACTCTAGACGTTAGTCCTCTATCAGAGGAGTACGGTGAATTATTTATTTAATATTTTTTGTATATTATAAAATGTATCCTCAATTTCTATCTCCCCCATGTTAATCCATCTTCTACATAAACTTTATAGTATTCTCCCCTTATTCATGATCCATCAAATGTTAATGAGACTTTAATAGGTGACAGGCTCTGTGGTATACAACAGGCATGAACCTAGTCTTAGTCAGCATTCTTACTCCTATAATCCTAAAGCACTGACCACACAACTGAGAGGAAAGATTTGTTTGCTCACAGTTTTCTTGGAGATCTCAGAGTTTCAGTCCATGTCAGGCTAGGGAAGCAGAAGTGAGAAAGCAGGGGGAGGAACAACCATATAATCCCCAAGGTTACACATTCAGAAACCCATCCTTAGCAAGCAAACCCTACTTCCATCATTGCTAGCTTGTTTCCATAAGGACTAGAGTGGCATCTTAGATCCAAAGCATTACACTCTAAACAAAAGCAACACAGACCCTACATTCATCCAGATAAAAATCTACTGGTTTAGGAATACACAAGTCATTATGAATGGTTTTAATTCATTTTAATCTCTCCAGTCTTCTGTGGCTTTCTATTACCATTCCCACACATGGGGGGGAACCTCTGGATGTAGAACTCAACAATGTCCTTGATGTAGTCCTTGTCTATTTTTTCTACCTCTACCTCCCAGCCATATTGGATCACTGTTAATTTCCAAAATTTTCCTACCTCCACCAATATTGAGAAATACTCTTTATGAAATATTTTTCATATAATATTTTAGGCTCTTATCAAGTGTTACCTTTTCTATAAAAATATTTATTTAATGATAAATTGGAATCAGGCTCTGGATAGCTTATATGTTATATAGATATAGATTTTCATTCTCAGTTTGAACATATGATACCTCAGTACCAGTTGTGTGCTAATTCGGAATGGATGCCGCAAATTCAGAATGTAACTCTAAGAGCAAGCTATTTGTAAAATTACACTGGCAAGATTTACAAAACTGACAGCCATTTCTTTCAATTGTCCATTTTCACCACAAAGAGCTGTGTTGCTGTTTTCTTTTTTAAAGAAGAGCAACTTACTAAGTTGATCTATATGTCATATATGCTAAAGCATGAAAATAGCTAATGGTTAACAAACTTGATTCTTCAACAGTCTTTTTTCCTTCCTATTCAGAAAAGAAGTCCAGACAAGCTAGAGAATCTGGGAGGAATGCCAAGGTCCCATGCCTCCCTACAGTCAGCAAACAAGCTATTTTGTTGATTGGGTATAATTTCTGACATCTTACACTCCTATTTGACATTTCTGCTATGTGTCAAAGGCAAATATGGCTAATTGATCCTTGTCCAATAATCCAGTTTTATCTTTTTCATTAATTCCTTGAGTGTTATACAGTTGCTGCAAGCCAACTTTTGCATGGTGCTCAGGCATTAGCAACACTTTCATAAATTGTATCTTGTTTGAGTCTCACAATTACCTACTTTACAGAGAAGAAAACAGATGTTTAAAAAATTAGTTGTTCAAGGCCAAAAACACACTGGTGCGGAAGTATAAATTATTATAACCACCCAGTTAGTATTTCAGACTAATTCACCTCATTAGTATTTAGTCTATGCTTCTTATCCTCTCTCCCTTTTTCTCCATCTTCCTTCTCTTATTCTTTACATGTACAGATAAATAGAGATAGCAATAATATTAAAGATATATGTTTGTGTTCTATGCTGTCATAGTTAGATGTAAAATTTCCTGTAAAGAGCTCCTTTATTAATAATTGGAGCGGATGTAATTGAGTCATGAGGATTATAATCCCAAAGTGGATAAATACCTTATAATGGATTTACCTGGGTGGTACCTGGTAGGCTGGTAAGGTGTGGCTGGAAGAGGTGGTCCCTGGAGGTGTGGCCTTGGGGATTATATAAATGGTTCCTCCTCAACCTGCTCGCTCTCTCTCTCTCTCTCTCTTGCTTTTGGCCTCTGTGATTGAAAAGCACAGCCCATGTGCTCTCCCTCCTCCTCCCGCCACCATGACCTGAGATCCACCATCCCAAGCCTCACATGGACTGAGCCCGAAACCATAAGAAAATAAATCTTCTTTCCTCTAAGTTATGCAGTCAGATCTTTAGATTATGGCTGTGAGAATGCTGACAGAAAAAAATATAGTACAAGAGAAGTGGGCTTGCTGCTATATCTAAGTCTGACCATGTGGATTCTGACTCTCTAGAACTGTTTGTGAGAGGAAAGTGGAAGGGTCAGAATGTGGCTAGAAAGGCGGATGGTAGAGACTGTGCTCATGAGATTATGGAAGGCAAAGAGGACTCCATAGGGAAATGGAGTAGTGGCCATGTGTGTCACATTTTGGCAAAGAACTTATCCACATTTTGCCCTTTTCCTGAAACTTTGTGTGAGGCCACATTTAAAGACGATGGGGTGATTAATTTTGTGAAGGAAATCTCAAAGCAGCAAAATATCCAACCTGCATTACGGATATTAATGCCCACATTTGGTGAACTGTAAACTGAATTTCGGGAGTGAAAAATAAAGCAGAGAGATTTTAAGATTTGCAGTTTGGCCAGAAAGGCCTGTGTAAAGCTGTGGCACAGAGAGATGATGTCATGGAAGGAAGTTAGATGGCTGAAAGGAAGGAGGAAACGGTGGCCATGATGGAGGTGACAGATGGAGTTGGGGCCAGGGGCGGCCCAGATGGACTTGGGGCCAGGTGAAGCCCAGATGGACTCGGGGCCAGTGACTGCCTGGATGGAGTGAGCCCAGAGACTGTGATTAAAAAGACCCTAGCAGCAATGATTAAGGAGGGCATGACTACTTTTTCTGTTGGTGTCCCATCTCAGAGTCCACATAATTTTGGCTTTGCTAGAAAAAGTAGGCCATGGAGGCTTCCCCCCAGATTTCAAAGGAAGGCCTGGGAAGCCAGGCAATGTGTGGCAGGGTCACAATTCCTCCAAGCAGGCCCAAGTGGGGCACTTTGTGAAGCTGTGGGGGTGAAGCCAAGGTTGCAAGAAATAATCCCAGAAGAGGATAAATTCATTTTAACGGATTTACCTGAGTGGCACCTGGTAGTCTGGTAGGGTGTGGCTGGAGGAGATAGTCTCTGGGGGTGCAGCCTTGGGGATTATATAAATGATTCCTCCTCCTCCTGGTTTATTTCTCTCTTGCTTGTGTTCTCCCATGATGTGAAGAGCACAGCCCATGTGCTCTCCATCCACCTCCCGCTGGCATGCCTTGAGATCTGTGGTCCCCGGCCTCACATGGACTGAGACCCAAACTATAAGAAAATAAATCTTCTTTCCTCTAAGTTATGTGGTCAGATCTTTAGATTATGGCTGCAAGAATGCTGACAGGTATATATGTGATTGCATTTTGTTAGTTAAAATACACAAACAAAATAAGTAAAATTGTTTAAGACAAGGACTGTAAAATAACTTTTTTTTTAGTTGGGTAAATTCCATGAAAGTTTTTTAGTGTAATAACTTTAAAAGTTGTACTGTTATACTCAACTTCTAAATTTGGACATGTAGACATGGTATTTGTTACATAAAATATACAGTGATTACTTGTAAAGGATAAATAACCTTAACAAAACGTATAAATCTACTATTGTAGAAATAGCTATAAGTCCTACTTAAAATTATTTTAAAATAAAAACTTTTTGGTAAGGAGAGCCAGGCCCTGTATCTTTCTTCTCTCATGAAAATCCGACACATCCCTCCACCATGGGTATATATCCACCTCCATGTACATTTCCTCTCTACAGAGTTCCCATGTTTTAACACTTAAACTCATCTCTCTTTATTTTTAGGTATTTATTAGTTTCCCAGCATACATTATAAACTTCTTTTTCTTTTATTTTAAGTTCTCAGCATGGGAAAAAATTTAAAACTGTAGAAAATTAATTTTATAAAAAATGAATCTATCAAATAATATTTGCTTCACCTCATAGTTTCATCATGATTTCTTGGCCTTGGGTTCTAGAAGGTAGTAACAATGGGTTAGATGCTGCGATAGTCACTAATATTGCAAACTATTTCACCTTTCCCCTTTCAAGCGCATGGGACATTTCTACTCCTGACTTCATTATTGCCCGGCAGGGCTGCATAAACAACACTGGCCAAGGAGTCGGGAGGGGAAAATGAGGGAGAAATGCTTACGTAGCTTTGGACCAAGCAGGATACTCAGATCACACTTCCCCCGTGCTGCAGAATCTGGTGATGGACCAGATGGTGAACTGTCTATGATCCTGATTCCCCAAGTGAGAAGTGAAGAGATGCTGAGCTATCTGCTGACCATGAGGGATGTGGGAGTGAATGAGAAATAAAACGTGATTCTTTTAGGTCTCTGAGACTGAGGGGTCAGGGGTCGTATGTTACCATAGCTTAATTTAGCCCAGCCTAACACACAAAGATGAAATGAAGGATGGGAAATATTGATCCTTTTGATTACATGGGCATCTTTCTAGAGAAATATGGGATGCATGCACTTCGTCAATACAAAAACACTCTTACAAATAGGTAGGAGAGGAATGACCTTACTTTCTGTTTCTTCCTATACTAATACCTGAGATACATGATTAGCTACCCAATTTCTTTTTCCCCATACCCTCCACCTAAAACTTTCTCTTTCTTTATCAAATATATATTTATATGGAAATATATCACAACCTATATTTAATATAAATACAGAATCTATCTAATGAAAGCTAACTTTGAGAATATCTGTCAAATCCAATAAACTCTGTAATGCAATCTATGAGAAAATGATGCTTAATCTTTGCATAGTTTGTAATTTTGTTTAGGGAAGAAAGAAAATAAACCCCACCAAAAAAAGTTCCATATCCTAAAACTACACAGTAATTTTTTAATTAAGCACTTTATGATATTTTTCTATATCTCAGTTCTAATAAAAAGCATTATTTTAGGAAAAATATATAATATCATATGTATATTATATATATGTATTATATATGTATTGTATATACATTTATTATGTATACGTTATATATATATATATATTTCTTTTTTCTTTTGTGATACTGGGAATTGAACCCAGGGACATTCTACCTCTGAACTACACCCCCAGCCCTATTTTACTTTTTATTTTGAAATAGGGTCTCACTAAGTTGCAGAGGGCCTCTCTATGTTTTTGAGTCTGTCCTCGAACCTGTGATCCTCCTGTCTCAGCCTCCCAAGTCCTGGGATTACAGGTGTGTGCCACCATGTGCAGCAGGAAACAATATTTAATTAACCTCAATGAGAAACATTAAAAATACCTGTTACTTAGATAACACAGATAAGCAATAATTGTGCATGTAGTTGCAGCTGAATGAGTGCGGAAGAACCTATTCTAAATATGTTACTTATATCTTGTATAAAATATATGTCATATCAATATATATTGATGACCATGTATTCATCATACATTGCACACAATATACATTATTCTTATCATCAAGGAATTAAAAGCCACGAGACTGGTGAAATCATTTGGATTCCTACAAAGAGCTGACAGCAAAATCAAGATTCCAGTTTTATGTTCTCTGTTTAAATTCCTATTCCTTTGTGTAGAGGAAGCCATGACTTTATGGTAGAACTTCTTAAAAGAAAAATATTCCCCAGGATGTGCATGGGTTTTCTGAAAAACCGAAGGAGAAATTGTCACGTATGTCAGAGAGCAGGTATGAGCAGGTCTCTTGTGGATCCAGAGTGTGCTCAGGGTGTAATGGTTCAGTCCGAAGATAATCAAACCCACAAGCCGAAACGTTCCAACGCACCTTTATTGACCAGTTCGAACCCGGACCCAAGCACTGCAGACACAGCTGAGAGCAAGGGCCCTGAGCTCTGGGAAGGGGAAGCTTATATAGTATTTTGAAGAGAGGGAGATAAGGGTTAAGATTTTACTTGACAAGCATAATTTTAGCAGAACAAAGCAAACGTTTATGGCACACAGAAGTTCCGTTTCCAGATACGGATGTTCCCGTTGGGCCCCCAGGATGTTCTCGTTGGGTTCCCAAAAGAGAAACTTTTATCTGAAATGTTCCTGCCTGG
>PVJS01013931.1:0-41226 GCA_004027185.1 Glis glis
GGAAACACACTATAGCACAAGATGTACATACACAAACCTATAAGACTCAATCACTATCCGGATCATGAAAGGGAGGGAAGGGGGAGGGAATAGGGTGGGATTGAAGGGAGGGCTAAATGTGCAATGTGTGCATGTATGATGTTCATACCCTGACATATATCAAAATGTATAATTACAATTTACAATGCACCAATAAATGAACATAAAAAGTTAAAAAAACACAAGTATCTGATCTGTGTAGGAAAAAAAAGATGCTCTCAAAATAGTTATATATATATATTTTTTGTGTTAAATTTCAGATGTACCGGTGAAGAATTCTTGACAAATCAGGGCGTTGATCTCTCTGTTTGGAGCATGTGGAAGAATCACGTGGTTTTGACTTGTATATTGATCATCTCCCTCACAATTATCTACGTAAGATTGCTATTTCTTAAAAAACATTCTACCTGGGCATAGTTTCATACACCTGTAATCCCAGTACTTGGGTAGCTGAAATAGAAGGATCGCAAATTTGAGACCAGTCTTAGCACCTTAGTGAAACTCTCAGCAACCTAGGAGACCCTGTTACAAACAAAAAATTAATTGGGCTGGAGGTGTAGCTCTTAGGTAGAATGCTCCTGGGTTCAATCCCCAGTACTTCCCCCAAAATAACAACAAACAAAAACATGCTTAAATTCCCCTTTAATTTACTATGCATGACCCTCACCTTAACAACAACACACCTTGATTTATATTAAGTATCCCATGTAGATAGTTTGTAGTCCTGTATTCAGTTGCAATTACACTGTTTTTGTTCAGCAACAATTATTTTCAACAGAAATTCACACAAATCACACCAAACTGAATTATAAGTGAAAGAACCCAAACCAAAATCTAATAATATTCTGTTTTTATATTAGTTCATATCAACATCCAGTGACCATGTAGAAGAATTTCAGGCTAATTTACTGACCTGTAAAAGGAAACTTGAGTTATATGAGACTTTGCTAAGACACAGGTGTCTGGCCCTGTCCCATCCCACTGCAGAAGAACTGACAGAGATACATCCACAAAGAACTGACCCCTCCTGGATTTGGTGATTTCCAAGGTCCTTTCCAGCTCTGAAAAATTTGGACTTATGGTTTAATAGCTGTCATATCTGTGTTACACAGGATCCCCTACTTGTACACCTCATTTATTTACATACACTGTCTTCATTCTAACTTTTACCTGTAATAGGAAAGTATTTACCAGTAGTAAAGAAGTGTTTTTAAACTTCTTTTTATTAAAAGTCATACTTTGTTTGCTATATCTTTATTAAAAATATCTTTTGTTAAAAGGCAGTGTAACAAAAAGTACAGTTCAGTTAATTAGAAAGAAGACATGTGTGCAACCACCAATGCAGCTGAAGAAACAGAACACGACCAGCACGCCGAAGCCCTCATGCCCCTCTCCCAACCACCGCTTCTTCCATTCTCCATCGGTTGTTTTGGAAATGACACTTGTGTGTTCCTCTCTGTTGCTGTTATCAGACATCAGTGCAGCTCAATTTTGTGTTCTTATGCTCAAAGACACTTAAGTCGCCCTCCCACTTTTTGATAAACTTTTAATTTTCAAAGAAATTTAGATTTACAAAAATGTTGCAGAGATAATGTGGAAAGGTCCTGGGTGCTCTTGTCCAGTTTCCCTTAACATCTCATATGGTACATGTAACACAGGGTGCATTGGTCAGGCTAAGACATTAGCACTGGGACATTACTTCAGGTAAACTGCAGGCTCTACTCAGAACTCACCGCTTTTCCTCTGTTTTTCTTTCATTGTCCTGGGTTCTGATTCAGGAGATCACATGACATCCATCTACCCTTTTAAAGAGCAAATGCAGGGATGAAGCAAGCTACGGATCACTGGAGTAGAGCTCCCCTATCACGCTGCTCATTTTGGTGTGTTATTCAGCCCATCAGTGGATGCCCCGTCATATATTTTGGAACATGAATCCAGAGAAAAAGCTTTCTATTTTAACCTTCGAATTTTAAGGAACATTTTTTTTCTTCTTATGATATCTTGTTAATGCTTTATCTCATACATATTATATTTTGCTCCTGGCTATTATGGGAATGTCAAGGGCAATATTTCCTGTAGTTGGTACAATTCCAGCATTTTATATAACTCTGCATTACTTGCTGTACACATTCTTATTACACAGATAGAAACATATATTTATGCCTTATGTACAAACTATGCCTACCAAAGAAAACAGTCCAAATTACTAATACCTACTTTTTTTTTTTTTTGCGGTACCGAGGATTGAACCCAGGGGCGTTCTACCTCCGCGCTACACCCCTGGCCCTATTTTTTATACTTTATTTTTTTGAAACCGGTCTCACGAAGTTGCGGAGGGCTTCACTAAGTATATAGAGAGAGACAGGAAGAGAGAGAGAGAGAGAGAGAGAGAGAGAGCTGAGGCTGGCCGTGAACCCGGATCCTCCGGTCTCTGCCTCCCAAAGTACTGGGATTACAAGCGTGCGCCACCACGCCCGGCAACTAATACCTACTTTTAAAATAAGAATTCCTTAAGAATCTATAGACACACTATTATGTTTATCCTCCTTTGTATTATAATTGTCTTTTATGTACTTGTTCATTGTGGTCAGAAACAAATAACATACAATTTATCATCTCCAGTTTTAAATTGTGGAATATTTTTTAAAGCATGAGTTTATTTTTTTAAAAAGTGGAAAAGAAGTGTTAGTTTTTAGGTATTTACTGAACAATATGTACATATTCTTTTCAACTTTATTTTGTTTAATTGTATGTCACAATTAACCTACAATGGAGAAGACAAAATAATTTGGCTTAAAATAAAAGAAACCTTTGGAATAAATGAAGGTTAGCTGCTATTTATGCTCCAGTTCTTCTTCTCAGGCTATGAAGGAAGACTGCTACAGAGGAAAAATCCTTGGTATTTTGGGGGAGGGAGAAGGAAAGGAAATAAATATTTTGGGGGAGGGAGAAGGAAAGGAAATAAAATGTTGGCAGTTTGGAGAGAGACGTTCAAGAGTAAGCATACACATGCTTCTCATGTCTTTGAAGCCATTCCTCATGAACCTTAGATTCACATTTTATTAACCATATCATCTATGTTAGATCCTTGCATTGCTGTGACAAAAATACCTGACAAGAACAACTTAGGGGAGAAAAGGTATAATTGGCTCATGGTTTCATAGGTTTTGTCCGTGGTCTGCCAACTTCAAGGAAGAAATATGACAACAACCTGGTGTGATGGGGAAAGAAGTTCAGCTTGTGAAAACCAGAAAGATAAGGAAAGTGAAAGAAAGAAAGGAAGAAAGAAAGAAAGAAAGAAAGAAAGAAAGAAAGAAAGAAAGAAAAAGAAAGATGACAGGCAGACAGACAGGAAGGGTCCAGGGACAAACACAGTCCTCAAGGCCGTACCCCCAGTGACCCATTTCCTCCAGCCATGCCCCGCTTCTGAATCTTGCTACATTAGAGATGAGGTTTTTCAACAAGGCATTTCAAGGGGACATTCTAGGTCCAAACCGTAACACTTTGATCAGGCTCCCCAAAGCTCATGTCCATGTGACAATGCATTGAGTCCATCTCTAAGAGTCCCCATAGTCTTTACTCTTCTAGCATTGCTCAAAAGTCCAAATACAAATTTCTTTTGAGACCCAAGGTACTCTTAACGGCGAACCCCTATAAAAACTGAAAGCCAGCTGAACACTTCAGGAATTTTCCCTAGATCCTTTGTGCCATAGCATTTCCATGTGTGCCTACCCATTTCCAGCTACCAGTGTCTGCAGCTTTCTCCTTGCTCAGAAGGGCTACTCTGTCTACCAGAGTTGATAAGGAATTACTACCATTCTCCCAGAGTAGCTTTCCACCCAAAGTCCCACTTCCTTAAGTAGAATAAGACTATCCTATTATGTTCTACTCTGTTTCAAGTTTCACAAAGGATGAAGGCTTCAGCAGCTTACAGCAGTAGTCAGCTTGATAACACACCTTTTATTGATACCTACGTTTCTTGTCATCCCCACTCCAATATTCGTATGAGGTACATCTCCCAAATAATCCCCTGCTGTGGAACCCTTTTCTCAGGCTGTTCTTTTGAGGAAAGTAAAAGCAAGACATGGTGCATAGCTACCTGTGACTAAAAAGTTACCTAAAATGTGTATTTTGTGTAATAAACATGAAAATGTGTCAACAATGTTGTTTGGGGACATAGAAACATGAGGTGACTTTTCCAAAGTCTAAGTCTTTTCTAATACACTCCTGACAAAAGGCATATTCCCCAACTGTTTCTACATAGGAGACAGTTCTTATGTCTGCTCTCATCTCAAGTCCTTATGAAGAAGGAAGTGTTCCATATTACACAATTATGAAATTCTTGATTGCTGAGAGAGTTGTGCATATATAATATCTTAATTATACCAATACAGATGAAAAGAAGATAGGGAAGGGACGAGGACTGAATTCTCATGACTAAAGAAGAAAAAGGTAAGGTATGAACTTTATGGGTAAAAAGAAAGAATTCTGCAAAAATTTATAAGAGAAATGAAAAACAGCATAATAATAGAAATTACAACTGTAAAAAGACTTTGTATTGACCATAATCAATATATGGAACATGGTCATTGCACATGGATACCACATAGTGATTGCACTTCATACTGAAGTTTGCTTACTTGTAACAACACAATCCACATACTGCATATGTACTCTCTATACACCTGGAATGCAAACTTTAGTTCCTAGGAATAAATGACTTTGTTTAGCCCATCTTAAAAAAAAGTAAAGACAGATGAGCCTTGGAAATAACTGTTAAAGAAATGGAGTATACTTTATTTCTGTAGAAGCTAATCTACAAAGGCTTGTTGGCTTATCTTTTCTTAGAGATCCGATTGGCAGATTTTACCAATGAAATGAACAACCTGAAAATTTGAGAAACATTGTCAACAACAGGACTCTTTATACTGGGTATCTGAGATTTGCTCACCAACACTTCACTGTCTCTTGCTTTAACTATTAGCTCTTAAAATCTCACATTACTCAACATATTGGAAAAATACCATTTTTACTATTTATTGAGAAATAGATTGTCCCTCCCAAGATTTGGTGAGACCATCCCCTAATGAAAACAACTGCTGCTAACTCAAACTTTGGCAAATACTTTCTCATAATGGGTAAAATTTCAGTATGAAATCCTCCATGTAACTAGGCAACACAGTCAACATACTTTCAAGTTTTTTTCTTGAATTCAACATATATATATATATATATATATATATATATATTTCTCATATGAGAAAAAGAAAAAGAATATTCTTTGAATCATGAGTAAAGTTCATATCAAATAAATTACAGTGTAGAAGATTCACTATGGGTTACAAAGACCTACATCATAGCTGGGTGTGGTCCCACTTGCTTGTATTTCCAGTACTTGGGAGGCTGAGACAAAAGGATGGCCGATTTGAGGCCAGACTGAGTGATTTAGTGAGACTGTGTCTCTAAATAAAAAATAAAAAGGGTGAGGGTGTAGCTCAGTGGTACAGTGCCTCTTTGCCTTTTCATTCAATTCCCAGTAACACAAAAGCAAAAACAAACAAATGGGCAAAACAAAGACCAGCATCACAAGTAATCAGGACATGTAAATAGGATACTTGTTATGGGGATTGGGCACAGCTGTCTTCTCACCTATCAGGCACACACACACCAACACATGTATTATACGTGGACACTGATGCTCCCCTTCCCACTTCCACCCCTACACCATCTGTAGACTGGGGGGAGGAAGGGTGTGAGCTCCTGTGTCTAGACCATGACCCATCTGGGAAGCAGCAGCATCAGATTCCCAGTGCTCCAGCTCTTCCTGCCCCAGCTGCTCCATCTGATCCCTGTGGATTCACTGTCATGACCCAATCTTGCATCCTAACAAAGGAAAAGAAACCAAGGTGCTGCAGATGGAGTAATTCATACTCTCCTACACAAAAGCTGCCAGGATGGAGAGAAACAACAAATAATAGCAATTCTCAGAGTCACCCCGGTGAAGGCGGGAACATCAGTGTGTGGAGTGTTGAGTCACACCTCCAGGTTCTCACTGAATCTGCAGTCATGAAGGATGACAGCATCTCAGGTGAAGGGAACAGAATATAACTATCCAATATTTTATAGAATCAAAGAGTAGTTTTAGAGGGAAAAAAATACCTGAAAATGACTGTGAGTAGAAATGACATTATGAAAATTTGCAAATAGATTTTTTTTTACTTTCTTCAACAGTTCAACTAAAAAAGTGTCACCAGCATGTAGGGTGTGTGTGTGTGTGTGTGTGTGTGTGTGTACATACATGTATGTGTGGCGTGTGCATTTTTTATCAATCAACACTCAGGTATTTTCCAATCCACAACCTGATATCTCAGTTTCCCCGGCACCTCCTTCACTGTGACCTGCCCCATGATCTCCACCTTCAAGAAAATCTTTGACATGATGCGTCTGATGGAGTGCTCCATGTGGTCCATGTGTCTCACTAGACTGTAAGAACCACAATGGAGAGGGTGAAGGCCACTCATCAGCGTCTTTGCAGCTTGGTTGACTTTTCAAATGGAAATGTTAAAAGGTTTTTTCTTAACCAATATGATGATGTGAAACAATTTTATTTATATATTTATTTTTTGGTGTGCTGGGAATGGAACCACACACACTAGGCAAGCACTCTAGCACTGAGCTGCAACCCCACCCTGATACACATTTTAAGTAGTCTTAAGGTCTGGAGACAGACTCTCACAGGCTGCAGGTGGGAGTGCTGACTGGTGAGACTTCCTGCTGGCAGATATCGAATGTGAAGTCTTAAAAATGTATGCCCATCATTTTATTCAGATGCTTTAAGTTCAGAAAATTTTCTAAAGAGAAGTTTTACATGTGTAAATTTTGGCTACAAAGATATTCACTACAGTGTTATTAAAACTGCATCATTGAAAAGTGGTTATATTAAACAATCGATGCGATATTGTTTAAATATTGTAAATCTATACAATGGAATTCTAAGGTGACACCAGAAATTCTATTGTAAAAGCATACTTAATGAAATAGAATTATGGTCACAATATATTAAGTAAATAAAATAGCTAGAAAATAGTATACTAACTTATCTCCCCATTATTTTGAATTATAAAATGTCATATAAATGCTTTTATAATGTTATATAAATGTTTTTAAAAACTTGTGAACTGCCGGGCGTGGTGGCGCACGCTTGTAATCCCAGTACTTTGGGAGGCAGAGACCGGAGGATCTGGGTTCGCGGCCAGCCTCAGCTCTCTCTCTCTCTCTCTCTCTCTCTCTCTCTTTCTCTGCCTAGTGAGGCCCTCCGCAACTTCGTGAGACCCGGTTTCAAAATTAAGTATAAAAAATAGGGCCGGGGGCGTAGCGCAGAGGTAGAACGCCCCTGAGTGTTTTTTAAAAAAATAAAAAATAAAAAAAAATAAAAAGTTGCGAACTGGGAACAACTTCAGGAATGGTGGCATGCGAGTTCTATAGACTCTCTCTCCAGTGAAACAACTATAAGTGTTGACAATTATTTTTAAAACTCAAAATTTTAAATGCTCTAGAAATTTTCTTAAGGGGATACAACAAATGAAAAAGCATTTATTCAGTAAAAAGCTATCTAAATATCAATAAGAATAGTGAGAGACTGGCATTTGAAAAAGAATTAGAAGAAATAATATTTGAAACTTCCCAAATTTGATGAAAAACATTACGAACTCAAGAAGCTCAAAACCCTCCAAGTGGGATAAACTCAGAGATGCACATCCAGAAATACTTAGTAAAAATATCAAAAGACAAAAACAAAGAAAGAAACTGAGCAGATCATGGTAGTGCACACCTAGGCTAAGGCAGGATGATTGCAAGTTCAAAGCCAGCCTGGGAAACTTAGCAAGACACTGTCTCCAAATAAAATAAAAAGTGCTGAAAATGTAGTTCAGTGGTGGAGCATTTGCCCTGGGTTCAATACCCAGTACAACACACACACACACACACACACACACACACACACACACACACACAAACTCATCATGTACAAGGGAGCTTCAATAAGATTCTCAATAAGACTAATACCTCCCTTCTCATCAGAAATAATGGAGGACAGAAAAAAGGAAGACAAAATTAAACATTCCCAGATTAAAAAAAAATATGGAAAGAACTGAATGCTAGTAGATCTCCTTTACAGAAAATACTAAAGGAAATTCTTCAGTCTGAAATTAGAATCACAGTAATTAGAATACCTGTGTAAAAAAACAATATAAGGCAATTATGTGTGTATAAAATGCAGCCTATTTCTTATTTTCTTTTTAACTAGTTTAAAAACAATTGTATAAAATCTGTACATCACTTGATTATTAGCCATATAACATTTAGAAATGTGATATATTTAAGAATAACTGGCCAAAGGAGGTAAGATAGGTAGAAGCAAAGTTGTACTGAGTGAAGAATGACACCAGATAGTATCTTAAATCAAGAGAAAAAGTGAAGAGAATCAGATATGGCAAACAAGAAGAATAATACAGCAAGTATAAATATATGCATTCTCTTTTTTCTTCTCTAAGTTTGTTAAGAAATACAACATTATACAGTGATAATTATAAGAGTGTAATGTTGGATTTGTTATATATGGGTGAGTGAATATATATATGTATATATATGTATATCTATCTATCTATCTATATATATATACACACACACATATGCAGATTATCTCTATACATACACAGAGAGAGAAAGAGAGTGAGATAGACACAAACAAAGGAAAAGAGCTAGGAAGGACTGACACTTCTATATCTCACTAGATAAATTAAATTAATATAAATTTGAAGAGGTTTCTCATAAATTAGTTTATATATGTTAAGTACTAGTGCAACCTCTAAGAAAATAACTAAAATATAGTGAAAACATCATTAAAGGAATCAAAATATTACACTAGGAAATATTCATTTAATGTAAAAGAATACAGTAAAGAGAAACAGGAGAACAGAAGAGACATAGTACATATAGGAAATAAAAGATAAAATGGTAGCCAGTACAGGGCACATACCTGCAATTCCCTTTACTTGGAGGCTGAGGCAGGAGGATCAATGTTTCAGGCCAACTTGGGCCATTTAGCCAGACCCTATCTCATAATACAATAAAAAAAGGCTAGGAAGGTAGCTCAGTAGTATAGCACCTGCCTATAACTGATAAAGCCCTGGGTTCAATCCTCAGTATACTCCCCCAACACACACAGAGTAATAAAATGGCAGGCATGAATCCAATGGTATCAAAATATTAAATATAATGGAACTAATAAAAATATGGCAATTGTCAAACTGCATGCAAAGGCAAGACCTAATTAATGCCATCTATGTGAGACACAGTTTAGATTCAAAGACACAAATAAGTTGAAAGTAAAAGGATAGCAGAGGTTTATCAGGCAAGCATCAGTCATAAGCAAGGTGAAGTCACTAGAGTTATATAAAATAAAAAACTTCAAAAGAAAATATTTTACTAGAGATAGAGCAAGACATTTTATAAGGAAAGAATGGACAATCTATTAGGAAGACACACTAATTATAAGCATGTATGCCTCTCATTATAGAGTTCAAAAATACACCAAGCAAAACCTTACAGAATTGAAGATGTAAACATTTTGATAGTAATACCTGGAGGCTTTAAAACTCCACTTCCCAAGTAGAACTATTAGAAGATCAACAGGGAAAACAGGAGAGTGAATAACATCATAAACAACTGGACTTTCCAAAGTGGTTGCACTAATTTGTTATCCTACCAACAATGTATTAGAGTTCCTACTTCTCCACATCCTCAGAAGAATGGGAATGAACCTACCATATGATTCAGCTATACCAGTCCTGGGTATCTATCCAAAAGAATGGGAACCAAAATACCAGAGTAATGCATGTATATCTATGTTTATAGCTGCACAATTCACAATTGCCAAACTATGGAACCAGTCAAGATGTCCATCAACAGATTAATGGATTCCAAAACTATGGGATATGTACACAATGGAATTTTACTCAGCCATAAAGAAAAACAAAATTATGTCATTTGCTGGAAATGGATAGAAATGAAAAACATTATGCTAAGTGAGATTAGTCCATCACAAAAAGTGAAAAGTCGGATATTCTCCCTAATATTCAGAAGCTAGGAAGACAAAAGGACATAGGAGGGACTCCAGACAAAGGAGGAGAAACCTTAGATGAGTTAAGAAGGTGACCTAACTGAGGGAGATGGAAGGGGGGAAATAGGGAAACACCCTAATGGACACGATGTACATACACAAACTTATCAAAGTCAATCACTGTGCTGAGCATGGGAAGGAGGGAAGGGGGAGGGAATAGGGTGGGAACTGGGGGAGGGCTCAATGAGTGCTGTGTGCATGTATGCCTCTATCACTCTGAACTTCATCAACATATGTGATTACAATGCACCAAAAAAAAAAAAAACTGGACTTAACAACTTCTATAGCACACTTCAGTTATCAATGACAGAATATATATTCTTATCAAGTATGCACGGATTCCTCTAGAATAAATCATATATTAGTCCATAAAAACGTGTAAAACATTGAAAAACATGTGAATTATGATATAAATATTAAATATTATGATTGGTAAGAATATGAGAGAAATGTTTTCTTTTGCTTAAATTTATTTGCTAATTTTCTATTTTTCTAATTTTATTTGCATGCCTTATTCTATAAAGATAAAAAAGAAAACCAATAAAGGTTTATTTAACCCATGTCCATTGAGTTTGTCCCCCAGAGCCTCTTTAACTAGATATAGTTCTTAGTGCAGGCAAACAGGAATCTCTGGCTATAGGCAGCTGTGCTCTCCAGCCCAAACACTGCAGGGCCAGAGACTATGATGTTCTGTTCAGAGACTGCAGCCTGCCGGTTGGGATTTAATGCCCCACAGATACTACTGCTGTTCTGCTGATTGTGAGCCCATGATACTTCAGAGCGCTGACCTCTGGCCTCTGTGGCCAGTGGACTTAGACTCAGCAGGTGGAGCTGCAGTACTGACTCTCAACCTAAACCAACAAGGAGATTACTCATCATGGTTTAGAGGAGGCACAAGGGGAATCTTCCTGGAGGCAATATTAATATGAGATATTTAAAAACCTAGTTAATAGTTCAACTGCAGTGTTTCCCACAGAACAGTCCAGGAGGACATTGAAAATAGGTTTGGGAATCTGAGATATGCAGCAAGGTCAAATCTGAGGGTGTTTCAAAGCACTTATAGCTGGAAAGGATAGATGGGTATGTAGGGGCAGAGATAAGGCAGAGGGAGACAATGTGTTTCAGTCACTCTAAGACACAGAACTCAACCACCAGGAAGACTGCTTCTTGACAAGGGAAGAAAAGCAACGAAAAACTCAACTAAACAATGAAACATGGTGGAATCAGAGCCAGAAGAAAGAGCAGAGGACTGTAAAGAGCTCCATGCATCTCACCTGGTGAATGGAGAGCAATGGCAATGGCACCATCTTGGGCAGGCCATGCCGAGGCTGGTGGCTGCCAGTACGGCGGCTCCCAGTGACCTCCAGCAAAGAAGCAATAGATTAATGTGAAACCAGCAACTACAGACCATCATCAAAAGCAGTTGGCATTTCTCTTCATGCTCAAGAAAGACCCAGAAACCCAGATGATCTAGCTAGACCCTGCGGCGGCAGCTGAACCCAACTCTTCCTACAGGGACCCAGCCAGATCATATGGCTGCAGCTGAACCCATCTCCTCCTGTAGGGGTCCAGTCAGGACTGTGGTGCAGCTGAACCCGTCTCTGCCTGTAGAGACTGGGAGCAGCGCTCATCAAGACTGTAAGTTAATAAGCTGTTCCAGTGGGAGACTTCCCTGTGTGGCTACAGGGACTTGTGTGGCAAGGAATAGACTTGCGGGGTCTGAGACTTTGCAAATCACCCATGTGGAGGTGAGGGTGGGGCTACTGTTGGACACAGCAGAAATGTGAATTAGGAAACAGCCCCTAGAGATACATGGGTGGGAAGGACATGCAGTCCTCAGTTTGCCAAGCCTTTGTAGGATCTCCAGGGATCACCACAGGACACCCAGTCATGGTGTCTGTGGGAGGACATAACTCAGCCTAGTGAGTTGCAGGCTTGGAAAGCAATAGACTTGTTCTTGGCCATGTTTGGGTACTACAAGCACCAACACCAGAAGCCAACTAGGGCTCACATCATCACAACTGCCCAGAGCAACAGCGGTGTCCCTGGGGTTAAATGACTGAACACCCAAGCCCCAGGCTTAGAACTGTACACTCTCTTCCTGCCAGAGCTTGACCTTGGGCAAAAAGTGGTGGTGGCAGCAGTGGCACCTTGGCAAGGCTGCGCCTGGAGGTCAGGAGGCCAGGGGCCCGGCAGGGTTTCACTTGATCACAGCTACAGGTTGGGAACTCAACACTTTCTCCACCAGCAGAGTTTGTGCCCGACATACATGCATGCTAGTGACTGACAGTACTCCATGTGATCATAACAAGCAGATCAGGGGTGGTGGCCCAGGGGCCATCAAAGCTCAGCAAGCCAGGCCACAAGCTTGGGACATAACCATCACTGACCTTGCTGAGCCTAAGCCCATAGGCCACAGAGGACAGAGGTCAGCGTCTGCAGTATCATGGGCTCACAATCAGCAGAGCAGCGGTGGTACTTATGGGGCACTAAAACCCAAACAGCAGGCTGTAGGCTCTGAATGGAATATCATAGTCCCTGTGGAATTTGGGCCTGGAGAGCAGAGCAGCCTGCAGCCAATCAGAGACTCCTGTTTGCCTGCACTGGAACTATATCTAGTTAAAGAGGCTCTGGGGGACAAACTCAAAGTTTGATTATATGAGTCAGATTGGTAGAGGCAAATATATGCCACCAGCATAGATATTATTATAAAGGGCTAACAAATAGGCACAGGACTCACACACAAAGAGGAAGAAGATGCCAAGACAACAGAAATACAAACCTGAGAACTCTGAAAATATGAGAATGAGGAAAAGTGAGGAAACAATAAACTTGCACAACTCAGCAACAAGAGAGATCTTTAATACTGGTCTTCAGGAAATGCAAGAGAGAAAATTCTGAATGTTGATCTTTGGTATGATGAAAGGCCTCAAAGACAGTGTACAGGAAATGAGGAGGAAATTTAGGCCCTAACTTCCAACCAAGACTGCTATATCCAGCAAAGATATGATTCAAAATTGTTGGAGAAATAAAAACTTTCCAAGACAATCAGAAACATAAAGAATTCATGACTACCAAGCCAGCACTAGAGAAAATACTTAAAGAAATAAAGCACAAAGAAGAAAAAAGAAGCAAATTCCAGAACCAGAGAAGAGGTAAACTCCACCATGTGGGCAATGAAGCAAAGGCAGAATAACACTACATCAAAGAGAAAATTGAACTCAAAATGACAGGAAACAAAAATCATATCTCAATAATGACACTGAATGTCAAAGGTCTTAACTCCCCAATTAAAAGTCATTGACTGGCAATGTGGATTAAAAAGCACAATCCAACTATATGCTGCTTGCAAGAAAATCATCTTACAGCCAAAGATAACCATATGCCAAAGGTGAAAGGATGGAAAAAGATAGCCGGGCGTGGTGGCACACGCTTGTAATCCCAGTACTTTGGGAGGCAGAGACCGGAGGATCTGGGTTGGCGGCCAGCCTCAGCTCGCGCATGTGCGTGCGCGCACAAGCGTTCTCTCTCCTTCTCTCTCTCTCTCTCTCTCTCTTCTCTCTCTCTCCCTGTCTCTCTCTCTCTCTCTACTTAGTGAGGCCCTCCATAACTTCGTGAGACCCGGTTTCAAAATAAAGTATAAAAAATAGGGCCGGGGGTGTAGCGCGGAGGTAGAACGCCCCTGCGTTCAATCCCCAGTACCGCAAAAAAAAAAAAAAAAAGATATACCATGCCAATGGAGACCAAAAACAAGCAGGGGTAGCAATGCTCATATCTGACAAAATAAACTTTAAGTTAAATACATCAGATGAGACAAAGCGGGTCACTTCTTTTTAATAAAAGGAACAATCCAACAAAAGATATAATGATCATAAACACTTATGCCCCAAATGTGAGTGCACCCACTTTTGTAAAACAAACTCTTCGGGACATCAGGTCTCAAATAGACCCAAATACAATAATATTGGGAGACATCAACACACCACTCACGCCACTAGATTGATCTTCTAGACAAAAGATGAGTAGACTCTTCAGACCTAAAGAAAACTATAAACCAAATGGACCTAATAGTCATATACAGGGTATTTTAACCAACAACAGCTGAATACACATTCTTCTCAGTTGCCCATGGAACCTTCTCCAAAATAGACCACATCCTGGGTCACAAAGCAAGCACCAGCAAATTAAAAAAATGTAATATAATTCCCTGCATCTTCTCAGATCACAATGAAATGAAAGTAGAAATCCACAACAGGAAGACCAAAAGAAATTACATAAAGACATGGAGACTGAATAATACACTCTTGAATGAGGAATTGATCAGAGAAGAAATAAGAGAAGAAATTTAAAAAATCCTGGAATTAAACAAAAATAGAGACACAATATACCAAAATCTATGAGACACTTTGAAGTTGTGTGAAGAGGAAAATTTATAGCACTGAGTGCCCACATAAGAAAAACAGAAAGTCACCAAATAAACAACCTAATGACACAACTCAAGGACCCAGAAAAACAGGAACAGTCTAATCCCAAAGCTAGTAGAAGACAGGAGATAAATAAAATCAGAACAGAAATCAATGAATAGAGAATAAAAAAGGATACAAATGATCAACAAAACAAAAAGCTGGTTCTTTGAAAGATTAACAAGATTGACTAACCCATAACCAACCTAACCAAAAGAAATAGAGAATTGTTATAGTCACTCTAGGTTGTCAACTTGACCTGATCATGACACACCCAAGATCATGTGACTTTGGGTATGTAACAGCAGATTAAACAGAAAGCTCTGCCCTGAATATAGGCAGTAGGATTCTGATAGGTGCAGGACTTAGATAAAAAGGGAGAAGCTGCGTAGAGAGCGCGCTACTCTTTCCGAGGAAAACGCATCTGCTCTTGCCTGAGATCATCGGCCGCTGGCTTCGCCGTTTCTCTGAAGAGCTTCTTGATCTTCTCAGCCTCTAGCCCTTCGAACTGAAGCTTCACCATCATTTCTCCGAAGAGCTTCCTGATCTTCACATCTTGGACTGGGACTGAATTAGTGGTTGCTCCGATCCTAAGACTCCAGCTCTTAGACCGTTCAACCAACTACTGGTTCCTCTGACTCTCCACGTGCAGTCAGAACTTGGGACTACATTGCTTCAAACTGTAAGCCCATCTGATAAATCCCCTTTTCAAATATACTCATTCTGTGAATTCTGTTAATCTAGTGAACCCTGTCCAATACAAGAATCAACCCAAATTATTAAAATCAGAATTGAAAAAGGAGACATGCCACAGAAATAGGGAGAAATTCAGAGGATCATCAGAAACTATTTTGAAAATTTATATTCCAATAAACTGGAAGACTTGAAAGAAACCAACAGATTTGTAGATACATACAACCTACCTAAATTTAACCAAGAGGATATAAAAAACCTAAACCAGCTGGGCGTGGTGGCGCACACTTGTAATCCCAGTACTTGGGAGGCAGAGACCGGAGGATCTAGGTTCACAGCCAGCCTCAGCTACTTAGTGAGGCCCTCCTCACCTTCATAAGACCCAGTTTCAAAATAAAGTATAAAAAATAGAGCTGGGGGTGTAGCTTGGAGGTAAAATGCCCCTGGGTTCAATTCCTGGTACTGCAAAAAAAAACAACAACAACAACAACAAAAAAAAAACCCTACACCGACCAATAGCAAGTAAAGAGAGAGAAACAGCAATAAAGAGTCTACCATCAAAGAAAAGCCCAGGTCCATATGGAATTCCAGCTAAATTCTATAAAACCTTTACAGAAGAACTAAATCCAATATTTCACAAGTTATTCCATGAAATCAAAAGAGATGGAATTCTTCCAAACTCCTTCTATGGCTACTCTCACATTAATACCAAAACCAAATATAGATACATCAAGAAAAGAAAATTACAGACCAATATCATTGATGAACATAGATGCAAAAATTCTAAACAAAATACTAGCCATGCACATTCAAAATGACATCAAGAAAATTGTGCACCATGCCCAAGTTGGTTTCATCTCAGGAATACAAGGCTGGTTCAAATCAAGACATGTTGTTATTATGCAAATGTTATTATATACAAAAATGTTACTATATATGCAATACATATTATATGTGTAAATCAATACATGTTATTCACCGCATAAGTAGAACTAAGGACAAAAATCACATGATCATCTCAATAGATGCTGAAAAAGAATTTGACAAAATCCAACACCCATTCATGTTGTAAACACTGCAGAAAATTGAATAGAAGGAATGTACTTCAACATCATTATGGCAATATACAATAAACCCAAAGCCAACAACATATTGAATGGGAAAAAACTGTGGGGATTCCCTTTAAAATCAGGAGCAAGACAAGGTTGCCCTCTATCACCACTCCTTTTCAATATAGTCCTCGAGATTCTTGTCAGAACAACAAGATAAGAGATGGATATCAAAGGAATTCAAATAGGAAAAGAAGAATTATAATTATCTTTATTTGCAGATGACATGATCCTACATTTTAGAAGACCCAAAAAGCTCAACCAGAAGACTACTAGAGTTGATTAACAAATTCATCAAAGTAGCAGGATACAAAATCAAACTAAAAGAATCAGTTGCTTTTCTATATGCCAGCCATGAGTCCACTGAGAAAGAAATTCAGAAAACAATTCAATGTACAATAACCTCAAAACCAATAAGATACCTAGGAATAAACCTAACCAAGGAGGTAAAATTCCTCTACAATGAAAATTATAAAACACTAAAGAAAGAAATTGAAGAAGATCTTAGAAGATGGAACAATCTCCCTTACTCTTGGATAGGCAGAATAAATATCAAAATGGCCATTTTACCAAAAGTGATCTACAGAGTCAATGAAATCTATCAAAATACCAATGTCATTCTTCAGACCTAGAAAAATCAGTCATAAATTTCATATGGAGAAACAAAAGACCCAGAATAGCCAAAGCAATTCTCAGCAATAAGAACTATGCAGGACACATCACAATTCTTGATTTCAAATTATAATACAGAGCTATAGTAATAAAAACAGATTGGTATTGACACAAAAACAGACACATAGACCAATGGAACAGAAGAGAAGATACAGAAACAAATCCACACACTTATAGCCAATTGATTTTTGACAAAAGTACCAGACATATACATTGGAGAAAAGACAGCCTTTTCAACAAGTGGTGTTGGGGAAACTGGTTATCCATTTGTAGAAAAATGGACTAAATCCTTATCTCTCATTCTGCACAGGAGTCAACTCTAGATGATCAAAAAACTGGAAGTTAGACCAGAGACTGAAGCTACTAGAGGAGGGCGTAGGTCCAATACTCCAATGTATAGGCACAGGTAGAAACTTCCTCAACAAGACCCCCAAAGTTCAGGAAATTAAAACAAGAATTATTAAGTGGGATGGTATTAAACTAAAAAGTTTTGCATATCAAAGGAAACCATCAAGAGTCTAAAGAGAAAGCCTACAGAATGGGAAAAGATCTTTGCCAGCTATTCCTCTGATAGAGGACTAATATCTAGAATATACAAAGAACTTAAAAGACTTTACACTAAAAAAAAAATCAAGAAAAGGGATATTGAATTGAATAGACACTTCACAAAAGAAAAGATACAAATAACCAATAGATACATGAAAAATGTTCAACACCATTAGCAACCAGGAAGATGCAAATCAAAACTACACTGAGATTTCATCTAACCCAATCAAAATGGCAATCATGAAGAAGTCAAATAATAATAAATATTTGTAGGATGTGGGGAAATAGGAACTCTTCTACACTGTTGGTGGGATTGCAAACTAGTTCAGCCACTATGGAAATCAGTGTGGAGATTCCTCAGAAAGCTGGAAATGGATCCACCATATGATCTGGTTAGACCACTCCTGGGTATCTTTCCCACAGGGCCCGAAATTGGAGAACTACAGTAATATATGCATACCCATGTTCATAGCAACACAATTCACAATAGCCAAATTATGGAACCAACCTAGGTGGCCATCAACAGATGAGTGGATTACAAAATTATTGGAAATACACACAATGGAATTCTACTCAGCAATAAAGAAGAACAAAATTACGTTTTTTCAAGAAAATGGAGGACCTGGAGAACATTATGTTAAGTGAGATTAGCCAGTCACAAGAAAGTGAAGGGCTATGTGTTTTCTCTAATATGCACAAGCTAGGAAGTAATTGGGATACCAGAGGGGCTCCAGATAATGGAGGAGAAACCTCAGTGAAGCCAGGGAGGTGGTCAAAGGGAAGAGGAGGCTGAAGACTGAGGTTCATTAATGGAAATACTACCACCAATTATGTGTACATATGTGAATATACCAATGTCAGTCTCAGTACTCTGTATTGGGAAGGGGGGAAATGGGGATGCGGGAGGGCCACCAAGTGCTGTGTGCATGTATGTCACTGTCAACATGATTTACATTATGATGTGAGACTATAATGCACCAATAAAAGCATATTAAAAAACTCTGCATGGCAGATATACAGGTATGTTTACTTTGTAAATATGTGCCATAATGTCTACTTAGATATATGCTTTTTTGTAAGTATATTAATTTCAATAAAAAGTTTACTTATACAAAAAAACTTCCTTGAAATTTGGTTTAATGGAATCAACATTTGGCCTTCCAGCTCCTGATACAGTGATTCATGTTATGTTCTTTACTGTAGAATAACTCTCCAGCTTAATTTTCAATACTTAATCAATGTTTTATTCATCCACTGTACTAACACTGTTTAGTTACCTGTGACCTTCAAAGCAAATTAAATGTCATTATTTATTTATTTATTTATTTATTTATTTATTTATTTTGCAGTACTGAGGATTGAACCCAGGACCTGGTACATGCTAAGGAAGTAAGCACTGTAACCCTGAGCTACATCTCCAGCCAATTATATTTCATTTTTTATACAGGTTCTCGCCATGTTGCCCATGTTGTCCTTGAAGTTTTGATCCTCATGCCTCAACTTCCCTAGTAGCTATGATTATAGTTGTGCACCACTGTGCCCAGCTAAAATGAATTATTTTTAATTAGTATCTATTCGGCTATAGAAAGCAAATTATACGGCCCTGCACCAGATCCCCCTCTCTGATCACCCCACTATGTCCTCTCTCTCTCTCTCTCTCTCTCACACACACACACACACACACTCACAAAGTGCTATCCCTCTCCATGTTAATTATATATCTACCTTCTGTTCAATTTCCCTATATTAAAAAATGGAGGGAGTTTATGACTTTTCCCTTTGTACTCTGTGACAGTCTTTTCCAGTAACCCCTTGCTCTCTGATCCCCTGGACTGGGCAAATTGCTGCCTGGAAGGAGGTGCCACTCCTTCTGCCCCATGCCTCAGGGAGCGCCTCAGGAGAGGTCTGCTGCAGTCTGCACTCTGGCTTCAGCAGTCTGAGGTTCACTTGAGCCTCTGAATCCCAGACCCAGCTGCCTGCTCATGGCCTCCACAGCCCTCACCATCTGACCTGAGCCTCCCCAGACAGCTGCTGAGGTGAGAGCCCCACCCTGAGGAGCAGGTGCAGTGGGGGCAGGAAGGCTCTGCAGTGCTGTCTTGTGTCATCTCAGACCCTGAGAGCATGGAAGGGAATGAGAGGCCCAGGACATCCTGACTGAGGTAGGCAGGATACCAGGAAAAGGAACTTTTGATTTTGATGGCAGAACTAAAAGTGAATCCAGTGCTCGCTGATCTCAGGCCGGGCTTCTGCTGCAGCTAGGAGGGAGAAAGAGCTCTGACCAAGAGTGTCAGGCTGCTTCCTGGAGGAAAGAAAGGCCAGTTTTTATTCACATGCAGAGGTTGCAAGGGTGGGCTAGAGTCTAGGAAATTTCACTGGTTTGGAGTTCTCTTTCAAAGGCTGTTTTCTTAGACCTTGAAGAATGGGGGTTCAGTATGAGTCCAGGACTATTTACATTCCTCTCACTCATTCTTGCTACATCCTGTATAAACGTCCTTGCCTTGTGACAGCGATGAGTCTGACAGCTAAGAGAAGACATAGTGCAGGAAGAAGAAAGCACAAATCCTGCTGAGGAACAAGTTCAGGGCCCTGAGAGTTTGCCTTTTGCCCTTTATAGGGATCCCTAAAGGTATCAATATTTTAAATCTAGTTCACCCTTGGAGATGCTGTGGTGAAGGCATTGTGACTTTAATGATGCCTCTGGGTTTTGAGGTCTTTAGATTGTTTGAGAGAGCGAAGGGGTGGGAAGAACACCTACCATATTTTAATATCTGACAGGCTGTGGGTTCAGGTCCAGGAAGTGTATTTGCCAATTTTGGGGGTGGGTGCTGAACTGCCTCATTTCCTCCCTCAGAGAATCTACCCCCTTAGCCTTAAGGGGGCTGTTTTTGCAGGTTCCTGACTGCCTCAGGGAGGCGTGGGAACAAGGCAGAAAGCTGCCAGGGGTGTTCAGGGAAAGCTCTCAGGCATTCCACAGCACGGCACAGATGCTTGACATCATTATTGGGAGGAAGCTGCTTCTTCAGGACTGTTGGAAAGTCTAGCTGACTCCTCTCAACCTTTATATTAAGGTCTGTACAGTGGATTTATCCACTGATAAGATTGCTCTCATGATTTAATCGTATTACTTGCGAACATTAGTACATGAGCTCTTTCAGGGCACATTTTATTTCTAAACCATAACAATCTGCCACTGACCCCTGAAAAGCTCATGCCCATTTCAGAATGCAAAATACATTGAATCTATCTCCAAGAGTTCCCATATCTTAACAGTTCCAGCATAGCTCAAAAGTCCAAAGTTCAGTCTCCTCTGAGACTCAAGATACAATCTTGGCTGTGAGCCCTTGTAAAAAAAAAATCATCATAATAATAAAAATAAAAAACAAGTTACATGTGTTCAAGGTACAATGGCATGGAGTAAACATTTTGCATTCCAAACAGGAGGAATAGGGCCATAGAAAGAAGAAACTGGAGGAAAACAGAATGGAAACCCAGCAGGGCAAGCATTTAATCCTGAAGCTCCATTTCTGGCACCTGGGGCACATGGTGGTGAGATACAATCTCCAAGGGGCATTAGCAGCCCCACCTCTGGGACCTGGCTGATTGCCATTGGCAGCTCGCTCACTCTTTTAACCTGTCTCCATGGCTTGCAGCTTACAGCCTTCCCTCATGGTGGTTCCACATTTCTGGCATCGCTCAATCTCAGGAGTTTTCCTTGCAACTTCACCTTCACCCTCACATTTTGCCCTTTGTGCCTGCTTGAAGGGATCCCAACCCTGCCACACAATGCCTGATTTCCCAGGTCTTCCTTAGAGATTTTGAGGAAAGATTCCATAACCCCCTTTTCCATCCAAATCAATGTTACCTGAGTGCCAAAATGGATTGCCAACAGGAAAGGTAGACATACCCTCTTTATTTATTATTATTATTATTATTATTATTATTTGGTAATGGGGATTGAACCCAGGGGCATTCTATCTTTGATCTGCACTCCCAGCAGTTTTTAATTTTTTTTGTTTGTTTTGAAATACGGTCTTGCTAATTTACTGAGAGTCTCACCACATTGAGGAGGCTGTCCTCAAACCTGTGATCCTCCTGTCATAGACTCCCAAGTACTGGTGTTACAGGTTGCTCCACCAAGCCTGGTTCATGCCCTTTTTTGTTGTTGTGATGTCTCTGGCAGCTTCTTTCTGCCTGGTGTTCTTGACTTTTGCCCTATGCATGTATAGTTTACGTGTGTGCAAGTACCGGGCCAGGAGAGGGCACAGGGTGCCGGGCTTGTTCCAGTGCTGTTCCCTCCTTGCTAGGATTTTGGTTCCTCAAGTCCTGGCCACGTTGGTTGTTCTCATCAGAGACTCTTCACACAGCTGCTTCTCATGTTCTGTTTACTTTCCTGTTTGTTCTGAGGAGGGTGATTTGTATGGAGAAGTTTGTCCACCAAGACAGAAAGTCTTTCACGGATGGCTTTGGGTATTAAGGATGAAAATTGGGCTCATTGCAGCTAGCATTTCAAATGCCCTTAACAAGCTCAGTTCACCTCAAGGTCTTACTTTAATTCAATCTGTTTCTTGACCTTTTATAATCTATTTAATGAGACAATTTAAAAATCATTTAGAAACAATACTAAGTTTTTGCTTTAAAGTCTTGGGCTACTTAACTATTGGTTCCCCTTCCTTAATCAATTTTATCCTTAAATTTAAATCTTCCTAGAATTTAAATATTTTCCCCACTAAGAAAATGATCACATTATTGGAAAAAATGTTGACCTTTACCTTCTTAGCTGATTGAAGGCTCATAAAATCCAAAGATGTAAAGTCTGGAGCTGTAAACTCAGAAACATTTCTCCTGCTCCTCACTCCTTGGCTAAATTCCCTTTGATAACAACAATGTTATAAGCTCCAAAACTTAAGAAAGGCATAGGAGTATGATGATGATCATGCAGGCTGTCCCTGAACTTAAATTGTATTTTAATATGCTTTTCAAGCCAAAAAAAAGCCTAATTCTCACCTGTTTTTTCTTCTTTTATTCATTTTGAGTGATTTTCACACTTCTAATTATTTATTTATTAGGAATTTATTTGATATCTCATTGGAGTGCAGGCATTTAAAGTTGTGTCTGCAATGGAATTTTACACAGCCATAAAGAAGAACAAAAATACGTCATTTTCAGGGAAATGGATGGAATTAGAGAGCATTATGCTAAGTGAGATTAGTCAGTCACAAAATGTGAAAAGTCAGATGCTCTCCCTAATATGCAGAAGCTATGGAGAGTAGAGCATAGGAGGGACTCCAGACAAAGATGGAAAAACCTTAGATGAGTAAAGAAGGCAACCTAACTGAGGGAGATGGGAGGGGGGAGAGGGAAACACCCTAATGCACAGGATGTACATACACAAACTTATCAAAGTCAACTACTATGCTGAGCACGAGAAGGAGGGAAGGGGGAGGGAATGGGGGTGGGAAATGGGGGAGGGCTAATTGATGTGTGCATGTATACTTCTATCACCCTGAAACCCATCAAGATGTATGATTACAATGAACAAATAAAAAAGATTAAAAAATAAATAAAGTTCTGTCTGCCTCCTGTTATATGTTCTAAGTGTGTTCTTATTATAGCAATGTGGGCTCTTAATTGGAAAGGAATCTGTTTATTTCAGAGAAGTTTAAGACTGACTTGTTTTAAATATATTGTTATCTAAAGTTTACAATTTTATTTATGGCGACTATCAATTTACTATTGCTTTGTCCTCTACAGAAGAACAGAAACTTTCCAGATATCCTCCAGTAATGAATGACTGGTTTTGTATCCCAATGTCAGAAGGAAAAACCAATGGGTATCCACAGGATGAGCTCCAGTGACCAGGAGGCATTTCCTGAAGGGGCCGTGCTAAGTTTTCATGACATCTGCTATCGAGTAAAAGTGAAGACTGGCTTCCTACTTCATCAGAAAACAGTTGAGAAAGAAATAATATCGAATATCAAGTATGTGCATGAGCATTTTAGAAAACCACTTTACTGACCTACAATGAATTTCACAGGTTTAGCCTATTCACAATAAGCTGCTATGAACATGTGTATTCACATATCTCTACAGATATGTTGATACATGCTTTTATTTACTTTCCTAAACTGGACGCAAATGATTGCATCACATGTTAAGTGTACATTTAATTTTGAAAGGAACTAAATGCTGTTAGTAACAGTGCTTGTACCATGTAAGTTGGGTTTTGTTGAGAAACTGAAAAATAATGGTCATTTAATTTTTCTTGGGTGAGTCTTTTGTTTTCTGGCAAGGAAACATGGTTATATGATTTTCTGCTTTTTGATTGTGGGGTGATGATTATAAATTTGAGCTTTAGTTTTCTAAAGTGTGAAATAAAAGACCTCTGATAATCTTACTTTCTGAGCTAGGCATTTTCTAGGTATTATACACTTTCTATCTGTTATATGCCAGTAGCCAGGAGGTTGAAATGATAGCATATTGTAAAAGTACTTTGCTTTACAAATAGACCTGTTTTAAATTAATGGCCTATTTATACTACTTCATAATCTGTAAAAATCTACTCAATACTTTCTCTCCATAATAATCTCAGATAGAAAATATTTGAACATAATGCAATTGTAATTAAACTGAAGTTATGTAGTTGAAGTGCAAAATGATGATAATTTATTATTCAAATCAATGCAGTTAATTTTATTTTAAAAGAACCTATTAATTATGATTTGAACTCTTTTTGTCCAACAGTGGATTTAGAATTCAGAGTGTGGTGCTGAAATGGGACCTAGAGTGAGAAGGAAATGAGTGTTTACAGAGAATCTACTCATGTGAGGCATCTTTATTAGTTAATAGATGATAACTATTAGGGTTGTCAATGTTTTTCTGATTTTTAGAGAACTGAGCCTATACTTCCTCTGTATGGTAAATGAAAATAAAGTGTTTGTGCTCATACAGCATGGTCTATATATCTTGTTTGTTTAAGAGTGGAAATAATTACTCCTAGAGGAAGCAAGCAACTTCTCCTGACTCTCAAGGCAGCAGGGGGAGTGGTCATACAAGAGTCCTTTGGCCTGGTGTGGCTGCAGACCTATATGGAATCAGATGTTTGTCCTCATTTCTAGATTCTATGTTTGCAATTGTAGTCTTGTCTGTTCATAGCAGACAACTTCCTTCAGAGTACAGGGAAATGGCACCAAAGAGTAGAAAATTGGGGGTGTGGGTATATGGGAAATGGTGAGGATCTGAGAGTTTGCTGGGCTGAGGCCAGGAGCACTGTGGAGGATCAGAGCTCTGTCCACACAGCAGCACCTGCTGTTCTGCCCACCTTTGTCTCTTCCTTGTGTTGGAAGAAATTCTGACAAGGAGAATAAGGAGATAATGGTGGACGCGAGGCTTCCTTCTTGTGTAGCATGTTTCAGTAGAATTGACTTAGGAAAGCTGACAAGCATTTTATAAAACATAATTAAGAAAATGTTGGTCCTTTCAGATTTTGTGCTGAAAAGAAGAGGTAGACAGTAACATGATTTGCATATGTGCAGGTTGAATAGGTGTAAAGTGCTACTAAACTCTGGGTCATGAAGCCACTGTGGGCACTGTAGACTACATCAACCAATGGGCCTGGCTGTGTCCCAGCCACACTTCTTACGAAAGCAGAGAACAGGTGATCACTGTAGTGTGCTGACCCCTGGACTAGAATGAAACCTCCAATAGGGAGAGGACTTGTTTTTTCTGTTCATTTATCTGCTTCCTTGTGTTCAGCTCTATCCCATATCCAGACAAGTGTTGTGTATGCACAGAGTAGATAATTATCAGTTGTGCTGAGTGGATGGAGATGGAGTTATCCACCGCTCCACATTGGTACTCTTGCTTTTGTGATCCTACATTATTGTTTTCTGTAGTGGAAGTCTTTGATGACAAGGCAACCCAAACTCAGGGACCAGTAAAATTCTCTGTGTTAACACATTCAAGTTCTGTTTCTGGCTGGATGATTCAGGATTGCTTGATTTGCTATCTTGACTTATCTACTTCATCTGAGTAGATATATTAAAACCCTTTAAATGTTTTCTGTCAGTGAAGCCTTAGTGAAAAACAAGCATATTGTCAAGTTCAGAAGCAGATACTAGATAGACATCTATTAATGAAGATGCATCAAATGCTATAGATAAATGCACCTTAGAAAGTCAACTCTATCATTAGTATGTTTTGCACAAGGAGGGGAAAGTTCACCCAAAGAAAAATAGATTTTCCTGTGTTACATCTTGATCCAGATGTTGGTCCTTTCAGATTCTGTGCTGAAAAGAAGAGGTAGACAGTAACATGATTTGCATATGTGCAGGTTGAATAGGTATAA
Source organism: Glis glis (assembly GCA_004027185.1). Lineage (NCBI taxonomy): Eukaryota > Metazoa > Chordata > Mammalia > Rodentia > Gliridae > Glis > Glis glis. The sequence continues at coordinate 26,047 of PVJS01013931.1, forward strand.
AGTGCTACTAAACTCTGGATCATGAAGCCACTGTAGGCACTGTAGACTACATCAACATCTCGATCCAGGTTACCAAATTCTCATTGTTTTTGTCTGATGTCTCGGTGAGAGGTTGCTCAGTTAACGAGCAGTGAAAGGCACATTTCTCTCACCCCCACAGCCACTGAATTACTGTGACAGCTCAGGTGCCACAGGCTCCTCCTGATGGAAGCATGTGGTGCAGTCGCACTGGGAAGTTTATCACTCATGACAGTTGTGTGACCACAGAATGGACCTCAGGTGGAATCACCCGAGAACCAAATAGCTGTCAGACAGCTGTGACCGGACACTTGGAATAGATGCTGTTTTCTCTGTGGAATATGTCTGGACCACTTACGCATCTAAAGAGAGACTGGGCATAGACACAAGGATTTGACCAGGCTAAGTCAGGCCTCTGTGCACCCTGCCCATGCACCTGCAGGGGCCGTGCAATAATTCTTTTTCTTCTTTCTGCTCTTTCTGAATATTCACCCTCCTCACACATCCTAGTTTTAAACATACCCATGTCTGTTTTGTGTCTGGACATCCTAAAGAAGGTCCCTTACTGGAGTGGCATCTCTCAATTCTAAACTGAGCATTTTCAAGTCCACTCTTGGACACTTAAGGAAGGAAATGATTAACTTGAAGGCATGTCTTTTGCTTTTCTAAATGTTAAGACATTTGTGCTGAGCGTCAAGAACTGGTGGTGTTTTCTTATCCTCTGGAGTGCTACATTCCAGCCTTTATATTTCTACTTAGGATATGGTGATTTTTGTTCTGATTAAATTTTAGTAGTGAGAACACTACTACTACTATTCTATGAGTCAGTGATCCGGTGTGTAGATGTTGACTAGGTAGCAAGTGAGGCAACTGGAAGACATTGATCACAGCATGACTCAGAAGCTATTATGTGCAGCTGAGAGGCTTCAGGAGCATCTGTCACTTATTTCAAGTAACTTTGTTGTCATGGTTGCTGGGGCAGGGACCCAGGGCCTCCTGCATGCTAAGGAGCTTGACCATTGGCTGAACCACTTACCAAAAGGGATAAGTGTTTTAGAGAATAAATGAAAGGTATTTAGAGAAACCTGAGCCATCTTTCTTATAAGTACTGACTAGTGACTTGCATCCTTTGTATATTACACTTCCATTAGGTAGCAGTTCTTTTTCTCCTCCTTGAGATGATGCTTGTTTTCTCTCTCTGAAGTTTCTTGCCATCTTGCATGTATTCAGTATAGATCCTAAGCTAATAGAACTTTGTTTAAAGTGACACAATAAGTCATTATGGTTTTGTGTTTACAGTGGGATCATGAAACCTGGCCTCAATGCCATTATGATACCTAAAGGTCGAGGCAAATCATTGTGAGTATAACAAAGTATAAGTAAGCCTTTTCTGTGCAGTTTTAGCATGCTTTAAAAAATCAGTTTTATCTGTTTTATTAATAGGGCGTGATAAAGTGATTGACACATAGATGTTGGCTATATTATGAGCTAATGAGGAGGGAAAAAAGGGGATAATGTTAAAAAAATGGGAGATGGAAAAGAAGGAATAACTAAAGACATGAGTCTTAGATAAAGGAGTACATTGCCTGGATCCATGTAGGTTGTCATTATTCAGGTTGGTCATTTGGGAGGTCTGTGCTAGATAAGCCAATATTGTTTTTTTTTTAATTTGGGGGGTTTTATTAGAGCACACCATGCAGAGGAAGGTGAGAATTTAAACACACACACATATAATTTTAGTTAAACCATAGATTTCTCAACCAGTTAATTTTCTAACTTGGGCAGAATTTGGATTCAGAGTAGTTGAGAGATAGGGTCTTTGTTGAAGGGTGAAAAACCTACAACATATTTGTCATTTTCTAGGCTGTTAGATATCTTAGCTGGAAGGAAAGATCTACATGGATTATCTGGAAGTGTTTTGATAAATGGAGCACCTCGACCTGCCGATTTCAAATATAATTCAGGTTATGTGTTCGAAGTAAGTATTAGTGGGTTTTCCTTTTAGGTTTCCTCTGTTACACTATGGGCAAGTGCCTCAGCTTGTAGTTTAGTGTGCTTCCAACTGAATATAGGCATGCTGATGGGACCAAGTTTCTTTACAACAGCTTTTCATAATCTCCCATTAGATTGAAGGCGGAGTTAAATGGAAATACTGAGAAGACATAGAATATGACCCTGTGGGGCAGTGGTACAATTCTAGCTGTTGTCTTACTTCTGAAAGGGACACCTGTTGTCCTTTTCTACCCTTCTGCACCTTTCTCCTGCCCCTAGATGTCCAGGTCAAATCCTCCTGCATAGCAGTCTTATGTATCTGGTAGCATCCTAAGTTCCTGTGCTGCCCGTGGGTGAGCAGGTGGCGGGTGAAATGGTCCATCAGCCCTGCAGCTGTCTTCATGTGGTTTCACTATAGTTTGTAGAGTTGAAAGTTCACACTTAGCAAGAACTTTGCCTTGGGTTTATGACTTTCATGGATGAAGTTACACAAACTAGAGCGATGGTTTTAGAAAACACTCAGTATGTCTCATTAAAATACAATTTCCTGGACAGAACTGGAAAATATTATGCTAACTGAAATTAATCAGTCATAAAAGGTGAAAGGTCAGATATTTTCCCTCACATGCAGAAGCTAGGGAGAAATTGGAGCACAGGAGGGACTTCAGACAAAGGAAGAGAAACCTTACTGGAGTGAAGGAGGGGACCCAAGGGAGTTTGAAGGGGGGAGGGAAGACTTGAAGAAGGAAACACTTCAGTGGATGTGATGTGCATACACCAACTTATAAATGTCAATCACTGTGTGGAGCACAGGAAGTGGGGTTGGAACTGGAGGAGGGCTCAAAGAGTGCTGTGTGCATGTGTGCCTCTATCACCCTGAACTTCATCAAGGTGTATGATTACAATGCACCAATAAAAATAAAATAAAATACCATTTCCTTTTAGGGCAATGCCATGATGCACACCCTGACTGTGAGAGAAAACTTACAGTTCTCAGCAGCTCTTCGGCTTCCGACAACTATGACAAATGATGAAAAAAATGAGAGGATCAGCAAGGTCCTTGAAGAATCAGGTCTGAGTGATGTGGCTGATTCCAAGGTAATTTGAAAAAAAAAAAACTAGTAGAATCATACCTCACAACAGGATCTCCCTGTGTAGATAATATAACCACTGTGTGGATAATATGACATTAATCAGAAACTTCCTATAATTTGAGTAGTCAAAAGTGGCTGTTTCTATAATGATGTAAAAGTGACTAGTTCCATAATATGAAGGTGGAAATGGAGCTTTAAAAATCTTAACCAGGGTTGATCCTGCCTGGGGCTGGAGTGGTGTAGCGTGGAAAGTGTTCCTCATCTGGCCTTTTCCATCTGGTCACCCCCCGATCATTGTTCAAAGTCATGGTTCATTTGATATCTGTGCACTAACTACTCTTCTTCCTGTTCTTCTCTTTCCCCACTTTAGCCCCTCTTTTCGCTTTCTTCCTGCAGGGAATTTGTTCCATGGCTTTTTTGAGGTTTAGTTCTGCAATTGATGAATGACAAATATTCAAGGATTCTTGCTCAGTGTATTTTATTTTGCTGTAATTTTCTTTCCAAAAAATATATTTACCCAAATTAGGATTTCATTCTGATTTGTATCGTTACCAAATTATTTTTCTCTATCCTTTCTTTGGCTGAGGTTTCCTGTATCCCCTCCCTCCCTCTCTTATTTCTTCCCTTTCTCCTTCAAATGTCCATTTCTAGACTCTTCTATGCCCAACTCTTTTAGATATGAGAGATAAAGTTGTGGGAAAGAGTAACAAAGAGTAGACAAAGTAACTCCTCCTTCTGTGGGTTGTGCAGGATCAAAGAGAGAAACCCAGATGAATATGTCAACTTCACAGTTGATTGGCAGGTGTGTAAGGTTTGCTGAGTAGCCTTTTGGAGCTTTGGGTGATAATGAGCTATTTAGAGTATAATGACAGTATGTTATGCCACTGTGATATCCCTTCTTTAGAGCTAATGAAGAATGGGTGTTGTATTGGCCACCACTCCCATGATCCTTGCTCATAGCCTTTCTTGTTGGGTGTATTTTATTTGGAAAAACAACTCTAGGATGCCACCCTTTTCCACTTATTTTTATTGTATGATTCGTTGAGTTGCCGTTGCTTTTGCTTTGTTTATTTACTTGATTTGGTCTTTTCGGCTGGGTACTTTAACTCTGTTCTTTACTGTTGAGCAGTTCTTGTTCTAAGCTGCTTGCTTGCATTTCCAGGGGAAATATGCAAAGTAATTGTTGTCTTCTTACAGGTCATGTATTCTAATTGATTCGAGTAATTAAAATTATTTTGTACTATTTGTGGTATTTTAAACCTACGAGAAATGTAGAGAAGATAATCTGATTACTATATTGATGTATTTGTTGGATGACTAATATCTTAAAATAATTACTAATATTATTCACCTAGAATTCTCAGCTGTTAACATCTTCCCCCATAATTATTACACTGAAGTGTTTTATAGAGATTTATATATTACACCCCTAAGTATTATTCATCTAGAAAGCATATGAACATTTGCATACCTTACCAAAATCTCATTATCAACTAACAAAAACATCAATGTCATATTATCAACTCTGTCAAGGTCATATTCATTCACATTCCCCAAATTGTCTCCAAGTATCTTTTAAAGTGATGTTCCTAATAGGACACAATCAAGGGCCATTAGTAGAATTCAAAACACAACTCTTTGGAGAGTGAATTTTAGAAATATTTCCTATTTCCTGCCTTACCCAAACCTTCCTACCCCTGGCCACACACAATGACAATGACTGGTTAAAAGATTGAGCCAGTTTCCTTGTGGAATATCCCATCTTCTGGATTTGTCTGAAAGGAAGAATTGGGAGTTCTGTGGTGAATTAGGGTATAAACAGTACCCATTTGGAAAGGTTTGTGGTGATTGGAAAGATGATAATATTGTTTTATAGCAAATGTCCATTCCTGACTCCAAGTTCACCCTCTTCTTGTGAGGCTACTGGGAACTGCTGATGGAAGCAGTGGGGAGGGGCTTTGCTAGAAGGATAATAAGTTATTGTAGATGCTTTCCCTTTTCCTCTCCTCTATCTGTCTTCTGTTTTAGATTGTGATTTCTTTATGTCAGAGCCATCATCTCTCTTAGTGTTCTAACATGTTGTCTTAAAACTAAACATTTACCTTGATGAGGACCATACAGACCTGGTAAAAGAATGGGTTTGCATATCAGGTCCAGCCACTTATCAGCTCTGGGCGGAGCCTCAGTGCACTCATGTGTTGAAGAGAAGCCTCCTTCTTCTCCCAGGCGTTTATTCACTTGCTGTTCAGAATAACATAGATAATGAGATGAAGTGTCTCTTGCAGGGCTGGTACAGGCTAGTGCACCAAATGATAGTGCCTCTGGTAGTTCCTGTTGAAAATGATAATAATCTGTGTTTTAGGTTGGTTCTAAAGGAGAAAGAAAAAGGACTAGTATCGCCATGGAGCTGATCACTGATCCTTCCATCTTGTTCCTGGATGAGCCCACAACTGATTTAGACTTAAGCACAGCAACTGCTATCTTTTTGTTTCTGGAAAGGTAAATCATACAGCAATATTTTTCTTTTATTTATTTAATATCTGATCACTTCTATGTACCAGGCATTCTTGGTTCAGGGGATTTCGAAAATAGCAGAATCTCTTCCGTCTTTGGTGAAGGGAGACAGTCATTTAATAAGTGTGAGCCACAAGACTTATGAAAGAAGACCATTGGGGACAGTTGCCATGGTGGGGGTGGAAGAGCTATTGGAAATAGCAGGAGGGTCGGGGAAGACCTCATGTATGACCTGTGAGCTGGGAGAGAGAGAGACCTGTTCTCTCCAGCAGAAGAGAGTTCTAGTTGGAAGGAACAGACAGTGACCCTGAGGCAGAGCACGCCTGATGTGTGTGGGACATCAGAGAAACCATAGGGATGAGAACCCAGTGACCTAAGGGGAATGGAGGTTGGTACTTCATCACAACACCACGGCCTGAGGTTTAGCAACAGAAATTACTTTCCTTCCAGCCCTGGAGGCTGGAGGTGGAGGTCAAGGTGTCCACAGGGTGTTCCTCCCAGGCCTCTCCCACTGGCCTATAGATGGCCGTCCTCTCCCTCTGTGTCTGTGCCCTAATATCCTCTTAAGCGGACACCAGTCAGAGGAGGACCCGCTCAATGACTCCTTTGATCTTAATGACCTCTTGAAGATTGTCTCCAAATGTTGCCCCATGTGAGAAGTGTGTCCTTTCCTGTCACTGGGGCCCATGAGTGTGTCCTGAGAGTGTCAGAGCAGGGCGGTGGCTGTGGGGAGGCTGTGCAGCTGGTCAGGGTGAGAGCAGGAGGCAGGAAGGAGCCACTGAGGCTCATGGGGCTGGACCAGGACACCTGTGCAGAGCTGAAGCATGGGTCCTGTGCCTGTTTCCAAGACAGAAGAACTGGAAGAGCTCAGGAAGTGGACCTGGGCTGAAGACTGAGAGACAGAGGCCTGAGATATGGGCCTGAACTAGCTGAGGAGTGAAGTAAAATCAGTGACATCTCCTCTTATCAAGGAAGGAGATGGTGGCAGGAACGATTACAGGAGAAATTTCAAAAGATAAGGTTTGGACAACTTCTTAAAAATGAATAAAAAATAATTGCAAACTGACAGAAAAACTGCAAGAATAGTACAGAAAAATCCTGCTGCACTCCCTGGACTCCCCAGCTGTGACACTTCACTGCCTTTGCTGCCCCCCCTCTGCTCACCCCTGCATAGATTTTTTTCTGGTTCCATGCCCCTACACCCCTAAATACTGCCTAGTGCAAACTTCTAGAAGCGAGGACACCCCACCACATCAGCCTTTCAGTGAAGAGGTCCATGGCGATGGCTTCCCAGCCATCCAGTCCTCAGACTTCAGTCAGATGTCACCAGTTTCCCGACCATTTCTGTTTCCTCCTGCTTCAGGATCCTCTGTGGAAACACATCTTTTCTGTTTTGTCCTAATCTGTAACAGTTCCCCTTTCTTTCCCTCAGTTCAGACTCAGTTCCCCCCGGTCTTCCCCTTTGTTATATCTTTGCAAGTCTCAGTCCATGTCTTGGGGTGATCTCGGCTTGGTCCATCCCCGTGTTCTAGGCTGTGACTGGGCCAGGGCGTGCTACTGTGTGCTTCTGGGTGCCACGCCTGGGGCTGCACCCCCACAGGTGGTGTGACTCTCGATCATCTCAATGATTTGCTGTCTGCTGGGCTTCTCTGCTGTGAAAGGACTCTTTCTCCTTTGTAACTGAATACTCTTTTGTGGGGGAGGCAATGTTCTGTTATACCAATGTCCTGTTTCTGGTCAAATCTCTTCCACCAGCTTTAGCTAATAACTCCTGCTCTTGTGGTAGTTGCCTAACACGAAGAGTTGATGTTCTGTGGTGAAGAGGAGGTTTCTCTCCTTCCTTGTTCATTCCCATATTATACAAAGGGTTGGAATCTATTATTATTCACTGTTTTAACGATCAAACTGAACCTGTTTTGGACAGTGGAAACACCTTCAATGATGTTTTTGTGTTCTTTTAACATCTCCCTAATCATTCTCCTAGTATATCTTTACTTCATGGTCACTATGAAATTCCTAGATCATGTTGCATTTTTCTTGTGTGAGCCATTTTTGCCAGGAGCCCTGCTTCCTTCAGGTTTAACGTAGATTTGGAAACCAAGATCTGGTTGCTCAGTGTACTCACTGCTAGTGGAGTGTCTGTCATTGCTTCTAGATCCTTAATATACTTAGTAAATACATGTGTATAAAATATATGTGAGTGTGTGTGTGCATGCGTGTGTGTGTGTAATATGGAAATGTGCCTCTATATTTAATTTGGAAATATATTAATTAAATACATTTCATGTGTGTGTTTGTTTGTGTGTGTTTGTTTATATGTGTTTTATTCTTACAAACTCTGCTCTACCACCGAGTTACATTCCCAGCTATATATATATATATATATATATATATATATATATATATGTATGTATATCATCAGTGATTCCTGCTGTTTATAATAACATGTACATCATAAAAAGACCATGAGTTCATTATAGTTTTCTAAAATTTCACTCTAACACCTCTGTGTTATTTTTGGGTTTTTTCATTTCCATCTTTGCAAGTGACTTCAAACATCAGGAGACAGGACTCCCATTTTCTTAACACATTTACTCACTTGCTCAGTTGAATAATTTAATATTTAATGCAACCAGTATCCTAATAGTTCTGGTCATTCCCTTTACTACCACCTCTGGAAATCCCTCTGCCCCATTTTTTAAGTGTCCAGACACACCACTTTAGTGGCTTCCCCTCTCTATAACTGCTGGGCTCTGTACCAGCAGGACATGTGATTAAATAAATGCTCTTGAGACTTTATTCCTGATCCCGAAGAGGTGAGAGGGGAGAAGGCAAGAGAGCCAAACTCCCTGAACAAAGCTCAGCTCTTTCTTTTATTACAGGTTTACAGAATTCAGGCTGGGTCATCGAATCATTAATTGTCCCTGGCGAAGCAGTAGAGCACTGGGTTAGGAATGCTTTAGAAGATAAGTCTTTATCTGGCAGTTTTTGCAAGAGTGGCAGAGGCTGCTGTCTCCAGCAACCTCCTTAGGTAGTCTTCCACCTTTAAGCAAAGCAAGCAACAGGTGTAGTAAAACAGGAGGAAATAGCTTAGGGGCATCGAGGTCACTATCTTCAGTTCCCTCAAGAAAGGCAGCCTTCTGCCAAAGCAAGCAAAAAGCTATAAATCCTTAAGCCAATATTTTTTAGACTTAGAACAGTTCCCCACATATAACTACATTACTTCTGATTGTCATGGCCCTGGGATGTAAGTGTCTATTGTAGGAGAGAAGAAACAGAAAGATGCAAAGATGGCTTGTGGTATAAACATCTTAATTTTGAGACTTCAATTGCACATATAAATGATGCCCTGTTATGGTCTGGAGTTCAAGTCCCGTCACAGAGCGTATCCATGATGTTTTTATTGTCTACGACTGTGTTGACAGTGTTCATTAGGAAATGATGAGTTGATACTGAATATGATAACTATTTTCTTTATGTTTTGCACTTTGTAGCAAAGCATCAGAAGGATACTCTGCCCAGGTATCCTTCTCTTGCAGAGAGCTCATATTAATCCTTCTCTAGTGGCACTGCACACACTCATCAGCTGGGGTCTGGTTAAAATGCAGATCCTGGTCCTGTAGTTCTGAGGTGGAGCCTAGGATTCCCCACAGGAGATTCAAGAGCAGATACCGATGCTGCTGCCACACTTTGAGTAGAAGGACTGCCATGAAATTCTGCTTCCTGCTTCTAGTCCTTCACCAACTCCCTAGTGCCTAGAGACTACAGTTCCAGTCTGAGTGAAGGGGTAATTAAGGGCCTGTCTCATTCTTTGTTCTTTGTTTAGTTATCTTCTTCCTCTCACTTTCTCTTTCTCATGTACACACACACACACACACACACACACACACACACACACCTTTCTTTGTAACTCTGAGCTTCTTGTAGTTTCTGAAACATACCTTTTTATCTCACACTTTGTACAACTTGTTCTTCTACCATGAGGATCTCTTCTCAGCTTATTTCTGTTGGGCCTTTTGATATTCTACCTATATCATCTTCAGTATGGGATATCATCCTCCTATTGATGAGTTACCTGTCATCCACATTGTATCTATATTCTAAATATTCCAGAATGATTCTTTGTGATGCAGAACACCCTTGAACACACTGCTAACATGTAGTAGGTGCTTATCAAATGCTGAAAATGAGCTGGGTGTGGTGGTGCATGCTTGTAGTTGGGAGGCTGAGATAGGAGAATAGCAGGTTTGTGGCCAGCCTCAGCTACTTAGGGAGACCCTCCGCAACTTAGTAAGACCCTGTTTCAAAATAAAGAATGAAAAATAGAGCAGGGGGTATAGCTCAAAGGTAGAATTCCCCTGGGTTCCATCCCCAGTTTTGCTAAAAACAAAAAATAAAACAAAACAAAAAACCCCACAAATGCCGAAAATGAAGTGGGGAGAGAGAGACAGAGAGAAAGAGAGAGAGAAATTGTGTGTGCGTATAATATTTGGTACTAGGGACTGAACCCAGGCATGCTCTACCATTGAGTTACATCCATTTATATTATTTATTTTGAGACAAGGGCTTGCCAAGTTACCTAAGCTGACCTCAAATTTGCATTCCTCCAGCCTCAGCCTCCTAATTAGCTGGGACTACTGGCATACACCACCCCACCTGGCTCATAAAACATTTTTAATAAGAGTTTTGAACAGTGATTTCAGCCTTTGTTTCCTCTCCATGGTGCCTCTTCATGATGGTGACCTCTTTGACATTTGTTTGTTCTTTAAGCCTTATCTGTACAAAAAAGAAAATAATATTGAAACTGCTCTATAACAATATTTTAAAAATTGAAACACAGTATTTCTAAAACATTTAGCAAATAATATGTATGTAGTGATGTTAATTTTTTTACAAAGGTAGTAGAAGGCCAACCTATCCAAAATAGAAGGAAGATTTAAATGATCAACAAGAATTGGTGACATGACCATTGTTTTATAGTTAGTCCATAACTCGTTCTCAAACTTGAGTGTACCTACAGATTGCCTGGGGTGCTTGTTAAAAGTATGATCTTCCTACACCCACCCACAGAGATTCTAATCCAATGTCTGTGAAGACTGTCTAAAATCTACATATTCAGTAAGCATTCTAGAGCATTCTAGACTTTTAATGAACCATCCTTTAAGAAACCCTAGTGTTTTTAATGAAAGCATTGAATTTTCATTACAAAATTGTCAATTAAATAATATGAGATAAGAAGTTTATAAGATAAAATCAAGTTGAAGTGGGAACAAATGATGTAACAGCACAAATTAATAAATTATTTTACTGATAATTACAAGATTGAGATATTTAACGATTCATTATCCCCCTTTTTAACTTAGGTTGGCTAAGAAGGGACGAACAATCATCTTTTCCATTCATCAACCTCGATATTCTATCTTCAAGCTGTTCGATAGCCTCACCTTATTGGCCTCAGGAAAACTACTGTTCCACGGGCCTGCACAGGAGGCTTTGCAGTACTTCGCATCAGCAGGTGTGCTTGTAGTAAATTCTTCATTTGTAAAAACCTGATAGAGAAGAGAGAGTGTCAACAGGCGTGCTGTTTGATTTTTATATAGACATACCTTGGGCTCCACCATCTTTGCCCAATTTGCTGCCAGAAGTTTTCACCATTTTGCATGTATTATGTATTGTTTAGATTTCTTTACTATCCCATTTGAGTGTGTGTGTGTGTGTGTGTGTGTGTACAGAGTGTTTCTACTGGGGCTGTGTCTCTTCTGCTTCCCAGTTATGATGACTGTGTTAGTCAGCTTGGTATCACTGTGATACCAAGCAAAACTACTTAGAGGGGGAAAGATTTACTTTGGCGACTGATTTTGGAGGTTTCAGTTTGTGATTGGTGTTTCCCATTGCTTTGGGAATAAGGTGAGGCCGACATGATGGTGGAAGGGTGTGGTACAGGACAGCTACTTAGCTCATATAATCCATTAATGGGGGGGCTAGAAAGGACACAATAATTTTTTCTAGGTCACATCCATAGTGACCTACTTCCTCCACCTAGGTCCGACTTCACAGAAGTCCATTCAGATTATTAATCCAGGAAATGGATTAATCTCCTGATGAGGTTAGAACCTTTATGATTCAATCACTTCCTAAAAGCTCCACCTCTGTACACATTGGGGACCAAGGAATAAACTCACAGGTGTTTGGGGGACACTTTATATCCATAGGACTTTTTCCATGAAAGTTAAAACATTAAGTGGTTGGACTCACAGGCACTTACTCTGTCAGTAGAGTATTTCTGGAAAGGCCCAGTGTACTTTGCAATTTTCAGCTTTTCCCTGGCATGTGATCTTGCTCTGACCTCAGGAGGCTTCATGGAGGTCCTGCTTTACATTCTACTAACAGTGAATGGAAGATTCAAGGCTTGAATGGGTGTGAGTGACCTACTAGTCAATAGAATGTTCGGTCCCAATCTAACTTTATTTGGTCAACCTTTCTGGGCAGCAAGGTTCTTTCCATTTCAGACTGAATTATGCAAATTTTTATGTCTTATGAAATCTCATTTTAGAAATATTTGGGTATGATTATAGATCATTATCCATGACCTCAAATAAAGTTTTAAATATTCACTATGTTTCTTAATGTGTTTTGGTTAATCTTTTCCATTTTAAGATAATCAAGTGGCTGGGTATGGTGGCACTTGCGAAAGTGACACGGAAGAATCACAGGTTTAGGGACAACATTTAGTGACTTAGCAAGACTCTCTTTCAAAATAAATGAATACATAAAATGGAACTAGGATTTTTAGCTCTGAGGTAGAATTACTCTGGGTTTAATCCATCCCCAGGACTACAAAAATAAGTATATTGACAAATAAAGAAAAATAAAATAAAAATAATCAGGCATATGTGGGTCTGGAGAGTGCAGGGGAGATGAGCTTAAAAGTGAGACCTCAGGCCAAGTTCAGATGATTGAGCCACGGAGGTCGATTCAGAGTTATGCTCTGCAGGTCATGTTCTCTCAGGAATGATGTTCTGGGGATTCTTCCTCTATATGAACTTGGGGCAGCATGAGAGATGTTAACGTGGACCTCTGGATTTAGTAGGTGGAGAAGCAGTCATTGCTGCGATGCATACAGCCAGTCCAGCATTCTGTAGGTGAACTCAGAGAACACAATGCACCTGGGCCTTTAACCCTTTTCTCTTGGATCTAGCTTTAGATTGATGAAGAAGTACTGATAAGCATCAGTGCATTTTGATGGCTCTTTGGGTTTCATTATTTATGACAGGTGAGGACTAATGTAAGATGTTCTGAAGAGTCCAAAGTTGGTGGACACCAACTCATACCATATATATATGACATATATATATAACCAATACATATATCACATACATATATAAATACATAAAAACATATATATGTTATGGACTAACTATAAATCAAAGCAATGGTCATATCACCAATTCTCATTGATCATTTAAGTCTTCACTCTATTTTCGATAGGTTTTCATTCTTCTACCTTTAGAAATACATAAATACATACACACATACATAAATATATACCCAAAAACTACACACACACACACACACACACACACACACACATACATGCTAAAGACAGAGAAGGTTGAAATACTGTGTGAATGAACATGTAAGTGGAAAGGATAAATTAGTGAGGTGAGAGGAGAGCAAGAGGATGAAGAGAAGTTCTTAACTTCTCTCTTCCCTAGTCTCACCTCCCCCGCTCTCTGCAAGTGAGTCCTCTTTATATTCCAAGACCCTCCAATTATGTTCTTGGGTTGATATTTCTTAGGTTACCCCTGTGGGCCCTACAACAACCCTGCAAACTTCATCCTGGATGTCATTAATGGAGACATCTCAGCTGTGGTATTAAACAGAGAGGATGAAGACCATGAAGGTATGTGAATCTCAGGTTCACAGCTTTTTGCCTAAGTTATCTGGCTGAAGTTTAGCAATATGGTGAGTGATTGAATCATGGCTTTGTTAATTCATGTTAATGCCATATGCTGATACCACCAATAGATAGACATTGTTGTCTGTGAGTGCTGTGGTCATTTTTTAATTTAATTTATGAACGAGCATTTATATGATATTGTCATTTGTAAGGGGTATTTCCATAAAAATATGATCACTGTTTATAATATTTTAAAAATGAGAAACTTGGCATTTTATGCATTTATAAATAGTATAAAGCAAGGACTTCATTTTATATTAACATTAGAATTCTGTATGGTCTATTGTAAGAATTAGGGTCCAGATAGGAAAAGGTCAGTGAGTTTGTTGTATCTGTACAGTAATCAGGTCACTTAGCTGTGTTTTTTAAATGTGAAGACAAAGTTTGTAATGTTTTTACTCTCAAGCTTCAGAAAGAAATTTTATCCTAGGAAGGGGTCACAGAAAAATGGGTTAACTAAGTATTATCTGCTAATGTTTTCTTTCTTTATCTACTTTTATTACAAAGCCAATGAGACTGAAGTACTTGTTCATAGACAACGGCCAGTCATAGAAACATTAGCTGAGTTTTATAGCAACTCCTCCTTCTACAAAGCAACTAAAACTAAATTAGACCAACTCTCAGGGTGTCAGAAGAGGAACATAGCCCATGAGGGGATCACCTGTGTCACCTCCTTCTGTCACCAACTCAGGTGGATTATGTGGCGTTCATTAAAAAACATACTGGGATTTCCCCAGTACTGGATACCTCAGGTAATTTGACAAAATTATTTTAATTGTGTTGTGAAATACTCATGTGGGAGCAATGTGGTTCTGATACAGTCTGCTTCAAGACCATGTTCATCTTCTACCCGCCCTTCCATTTACATGTCATCCCCATTCGATTTGAGATTTAGAGACAGTCAATAAGACAAGTAAAACAGGATTTAATTTTAGTAACTGAAAGTTTTTTTAGTAGTTTCTTGGAATATTTAAATTTTTGTTGTTTTAGAGAAGCTCTATTGGATAAACTGTGTAGAAAAAAAAATTCTTCAAGAAATGTGAAATCTGCCTGCCACATATGGTGTATTCTCTTAGTGGTCCACTTATATTTCCTGATTCATTCCTCTATTTCCTCACTAGATCACATGCTGCATTTTGTAGACTCTAAAAGAGTAGTGAACAAAATGAATAAACATAGAAATCTCTGCTCTCATGGAATATATTTTGTCATGAGGACATAGACGATAAGTAAATAAGGAAATAAAACATGTGGCATGAAAGATGGCAGAAAGGACTATTCAGAAAGTTTAAGCAGAGACAGGATGGAGACAGGGTAGGAATAGAGAAAGAGATAGGGAGAAGAGGGTTGTTTGGAGTTGAAATCAGGTGGTGATGGAAATATAGTGTCATTACATACACCTGAAGATAGTTGGGCTGTCCACTGTCTGAGGGAAGAACCTGTATGCAAGATGCATTATTGAGAGATTCTAATCTTTGGAAAGAAAGAGTGTGCATTTTATACCCACGTAGCAACCAGACTTAACAAGGCTATTCACTCTTAACTAAGACCAGATGATGTTCTTTTCTTTTCTTTTTTTTTTTTTTTTTTGCGGTACCGGGG
>PVJS01013932.1:0-41233 GCA_004027185.1 Glis glis
TGTGTGTGTGTATGTATGTATGTATATGGTACTGGGGGTTGAACCCAGGGCCTCATATATGCTAGGCAAGTACTCTATCTCCAAACTACATCCTCAGCCCTTTTTTTAAAAAAAAAATTATTTTGAGACAGGGTTTCTCTAAGTTGCCCATGCTGGCCTCAGACTTGCAGTCCTACTTCAACCTCCCAGGCATGCACCACTATATGCTCAGTAGATTTAAGAGTTGTCTATAAGGCATCGACCTATGTTCAAGCTGTGTCTGCTACTACTTCTGCTTGTGTGCTTTAATCAAACTAGTATTTTCTGATATATCACTGGTTCTAACTTTGCTAGTATCTTTTTTTTTTTTTGGTGGTGGTGGTGGTACTGGGGATTAAACCCAAGGGCATTCTAGCTCTGAACTACAGAGATATACCCCCAGACCCTTTTATTTTTTTATTTTGAAACAGTGTTTGGCAGTTGGGTGTGGTCACACATGCCTGTAATCCCAGTGCTTGGGAGGCTGAGACAGGAGGACTGCAGGTTTGAGGCCAGCTTCAGCAACTTAGCGAGACTCTCAGCAACTTAGTGAGACCCTGTTTCAAAATGAAAAATAAAAAGGGCTAAGGGTATAGCCTGGAGGTAGAATGCCCCTGGGTTTAATCCCCGGTACCAAACAACAATAACAAACAAAACAAAACAAAAAACAGGGTCTTGCTAGGTTGCTGAGAGTCTTGCTAAGTTGCTGAGGCTAATCTTGAATCTGCAATCTTCCTCTCTCAGTCTCTTAAGTACTAGGGAAACAGATCTGCACTACTGCACCCGGCTTAACTTTGCTAGTACCTTTATTTTGGCTTGGAACACCTTCCTCACCCCATCTGTACCTCTCAACCTTATCATCCTTGTGGTGAATTCAAATTCTACCTCTTCTGTGGAGCTTTTTTTTTATCTTCCCACCTGGGAATTTCCCCTCCCCTTTTCTTAAAGCCCTCCTTGAGACTGCATGGATCCTGCTCATGGGAGCATTATAGTACAAATGGCTAGGTGCCTTTACTTCATGTCCTTTGTCAGGTATTAAACCCCATTTATCATTACCATGAATCTTGATGGAGAGTGCCTAACACTTTCTTCAGCCATAGTACATGTTGAGTAGACCTCTTATTGAACAAAAAGGAATTCCTTTAAAAAAATTTTTTTTTGGCTACTGGGGATTGAACCAGGGGCATTCTATTTCCGAGCCCAGTCCTTTTTATTTTTGATTTTGAAACATGGTCTTCCTAAGTCACTGAGAGTCTCACTAAGTTGCTGAGGCTTTCTTAGAACCGGTTATCCTCCTGTCTCAGCCTCCCAAGTACTGCATTACAGGGGTGCACCACCATGACTGGCAAGAATTCCTTCTTTTTCATAGCACAACTTAAATATGATGTCTCCCAGCAAGTCTCCATGCATGTCCACCATACTGCTTCTCATGCTTCCTACAGCTGTCTTTTCACCTGTTATCTCATCCACTCCATGACAGCTCCCCGAGGAAACAGACTCTGCCTGCTGTCTGCAGTGCCTGGACTGTGGATGGCACATAGTGGAAACTCAATAGCTATTTGACGAATGAATAGAGAAATAACAAATGGATGAATAGGTGCACAGAAATAGGAAAGGAGAGGGGTTAGAGATGGACTTTGACATTCCATTAAGCTCTAATATTTTATGATTATAGAACTTTGAGCTCTTTGGGGGGGAAACTAGTCCAAGCTATTTAGAAAACAAACTAGCAATCATGGTAGGGTTGAATGGTAATTTTCCTTCCAATGGACATCACTTATTTCTGTGGGAGGTCTGCTCCTCCCATTCTATGGGGAATTTCATGTTCCCTAGGCTAAGCCTGGCCCAGAACTTGGCAAGATCTCTGGGGTGTTCATTTTTGTCACCCAGCCCTGGTAGGAGGGTGGTTGGGTGGGAGGGGAACTGTTTTGGGAAAGAGTGTTGGGGAGTGTTTATGTGTGCGATGAGTCAGGGCCACGGGAGCTTAGGAGCCCTCATCTCTGCTCGCCTCTCTGTGGGGGTAGTTCTCACCAGTTGATGGGCGGAGGGTGGAGGATCACCAACTGTCTTGGAAAGTTTGGAAAGTTTTCTTAGTCATGACTTATACCAAGTCAGCTGGAGCTTTATGTAACTGGGACTTCAGTCTACAGACATCAGGAGCATGATGGCGTCAGAATGGCTCCAGTCCTTCCCAACTGCTTGTCCTCATGATGCAGCACTTGGGGGTTAAGGTCCATGTATGTTTTATCTGCACTAGAAGAGGGTTTAGCTTGTTGTAGCGAACCTCATGGGACCAGCTCAATGCCCTCTGGAGGTATTCAATCCCCTCCTTTAGCAAACATCAGATGAGCGAGTGAGCATGAAGCAACAGGACTCTTGGGTCTGCACAGACCAGAGCTGCAGTTGATCACTTCCCTGGTTCCAGTTGCCTTCCGTTGCACTATGGTGCGTGCAGACACAGCCTGTCCCTGTCCTCTTATCTCCTCACTCTCCTAGCAAAGAGTAATGCATCATTGGGTTTCCTGTCTCTGACAACCAAGCCAATTTGTCTATCACAACTTGAGTTGTCAGTGACAGCTCCAGATAGGACCTGAAATGATATGTATATGTGTGCATGCATGTAAATGGAGAGAGATACAGACAAAGAGAAAGAAGCAAAGAGAGACAAGTTTCCAGTCTGGGTGGAGCAAGGATGGTGTGGACTCACCTGGCTGAGGGGACCCAGCTACTGGATCAGCAGGGAAGAAGCAGCAAAGCCTAGAGGTCTATGGAGGGTTCTGGGTCCTTCCAAAGGGCCTCTTCCAGGTAGCCGAAGGCATCCAGGAGGAGCCAGGCTTGTTCTTTCTTGTGCTTTAGGTTCACGTTGCTGGGGCCATGGCTTTTTTTTTTTTTGTATTGGGGATTGTTTATGTTTTATTTTATTTTATTTTATTATTTTTTTAGTTTTTTGTGGTACTGGGGATTGAACCCAGGGGCGTTCTACCTCTGCGCTACACCCCCGGCCCTATTTATATTTTATTTTGAAACCGGGTCTCACGAAGTTGTGGAGGACCTCACTAAGTAGAGAGAGAGACAGAGAGAGAGAGCGAGAGAGAGAGAGAGCTGAGGCTGGCCGCGAACCCGCCTCCCAAAGTACTGGGATTACAAGTGTGCGCCACCACACCGGGCTATTTATATTTTATTTTGAGACAAGGTCTTGCTGAGTTGCACAGGCTGACCTTGAACTTTCCATCTTCCTGCCTCAGCTTCCTGAGTAGTCGTTATTACACGCATAGGCCACCATGCCTGGCTTAAGCCCACAAGCTTTGGAAAAGATAAGATGGACGTTTGATTTTGTTGAGGGCAGAACGCTGGAATGAGAAGGCATGTATGCATCTGAAAAACTAAACTGGAGAATGAGGATGAATTTCCTGGCAGTGAGGAAGGTCACCCTGGCCGTGTGGCCCAAAAAGGAGAAGGTACTATTGGACAAGTTATACAATCAGGCCTTTTGTCAATGAGCATACACCGAACATCAAGAGCGAGGGCTTAGCAAGGGGAGCGTGGTAGAGGAGGAGGAGTTGGTGGTTTCTGGGACCTTCAGCCCAGTGTTACAGCCTTGGTCCCTCAATGCAGGAAGTTCCATGGGGTCAGATGGAGAAGCAGGTCCCGCTGAGAAAGAGAGCAAGGAGAGGGGGCAGGGAGGAGGTTGTGGGCAAGGCTGAGTCGTTCCCAGACTGGCTTTGATTCAGTCCTCAGATTTCTGAGCCATGCTGGCAGGCACGGTGCCACTGGTAGACAGTGACAAAGATGGAGGGAGAATGATCGAAGCAGGAGAAAGTATAGTCTCTTCCCCTGCTTAGGTGCCAGTGGCACCAGACAGGAACTTTCTGGATACCACTGAACTGAGAGTCCAAGTTGAATGCTGAGATTGGAGCTGCCCCTGAACCCAGAAAGGAAGGAGGGAGGGCTGGCAAAAGAGGGGGAAAGGACAGAAGTTCCCCAGTGCACCACCAGGTGCCAGGCAGGGACAGCGTGGAGACAGCCAGCGGCTGCAGCCACTGGTGAAGGCAGGGCTAAGCTGCTGTCTGCCTCTGAGCGCATGGTAAGACCATGCTAGGCTCTATTCCCACCCTCATTCCCCAAGTCCCTGGAATTTCATGTCTTCCCTCTCCCTCTGCCTTACTTCACAGTGTTGGGACACCATTCACTGTTTCCAGTAGATTTTTCTTAAGACTCAGGGGATGTCTCTAATGAGCCCCTCTGCCCGTGGCACTTCACACCCTGCCCTATTCCTGGCTTGGATCTGACCTGTTGGATCTGAAGGAAAGTCTTCCTTCCCCAGTCTGAAGCTATTTCTACCCTTTCTGAACTCCAGAATCCACAGACTCCACCATGATACCATTGTGGGGGCTCCTTACTGCCCAGCTTCTAAGAGGAGAGAGGTCACGCCTGAGATGATCAGAACCATGCTACCTGGGGTGAACACTTGGGCTCTGCCCCCTGCTAGCAGTGTGACCCCGTTAGTCACAGACCTGCTCTGTTTTTACTTGGACAAGGACGACTGGGCACAGTACTTACCTTGGGGATGAGATGTGAGCTGGAGGAGATAATGCATGGAACATCATCTCTGTTCTGTGGCGTACCACATGATAAGTTCTCCATGAATGTTAGCTCTTGTTTTTATCCATAACCAGCCTCACATATCTAATCTTAACTGCTCCAATCACAGACGGTGCCCCAGCACCTCCTCCTTCCTGTACCAAGAACAGCCCAAGCTCATCCCCATCCTCATGCACATAAATGTCCTCCCACCTCTTGCACAGCTACTCACACTCCCCCATCGCAAGGCCTCACTAAAGTGCCGCCTCCTTCCCAAAGCCTTCCTTGATATTCCAGCCCACACAGATCTCTGCCTCATTGTGCTCTCAGCCAGTGCCCTGAAGTTTAACATTTAGATCATAGAATCACAGAATTTAAGAGCTGCAAAAGTCCTTAGAAATGACCCCAGCCAGTTGCTCAAGACCAGCAATGATTAATAAACAGCAAGCATATTGCCAGGACATCCCTGTGGTACTCTCTGGGCATCGCCAGTTGCCAGTGGACCACAGCACTCCTGCTAAGCCTGCACTCTGCCTGTGGATCCTCCTCAACACCCTACCAGGCAGTCAGCACCAATCGATCAGAAGTGCCACCGCCGTCCATTGTGAACAAGATGGGAAGTCATTTGTGAATTAGTTGGAGGTAGCTGGAGCTTTGGTAGGTGCAGAGACTTGCTTCAGGCCCCTGGGCTCAAACTCTGGTCTAATCTCTATTCAGTACTCCTTATACCATATCACAGGCTCTTTTAATTGTCTTTTGCCTCGAATTGTCTTTTGATTATTCTCTGCCTGTTAGTCTTGCTTTCCTAAAGTTGTAATATTCATGAGAATAGGAACCAACAACTTAAATTGCTCTAGTATCTTCCCTAGCACTGAGCACAAGACAGCGTAATCAAGGCTCACCTGCTGATGTCCTGACTGCTCGGGGATTCCCTCCATTCTTCTAACTTGCCTTCAGAGCTCAGCTCTCAGGGGAACTGGGGTACTAAGGAGGATCAGTCTGCTTGTCAAGTCTACCGTGGACTTCCTAAGTTCTTCCTCTCTGCCTGGGGCAGCCACAGGTACTGCCATTACTTGAAAGATGTGACATATCTTGGACATCAAGATCCCAGAGACGTCATCTTTGACTTGTGGATTATCTGCTGAGGGTCCTTGGGAGGACTTCCTTCTTCCAGGGCCACACTATCATTAATTCAATGTTAGACTGTGTGGGAAAAAGGAGAGAGAATGGTACATCTGGATGCCCCCCATCTGGGTACCTATGGGGGTGGCGGTGGGTCTCCTGAAGAGTGGTTCCTTGAGTGGGAACTGATAGAAGGGACAGGCATGGCTCACGTCCAGATTCTTGGAGGTGCTTCCCCAACTCTGTGGTCATGCTCCTGAATGGAGTCTTCTCTTTACAAGCTACTGGAAGGCAGCATACCACCCACCCAGGGCCCTGCAGCTACAAGCTTGAGTCCCCCCACTGCCCCGTGACTGTCCCTTCCTTCCCTACTCCTTAGCAAGTCCTCTCCATTTTCCTCTTGCCAAGGCCCTAGAACCCATGCCCTCCTCTTGGTCTCACTGCTGCTCAGAGCCAATCTCTCACCAGATCTGCTTATCTGCATGTCTGCTGTGCCTCCTAATCATGCTCTCCAGTCAGGTCACAACTTTGCCAATTTTCTTTCTAAAACTTAGATTTTTATTATGTCCTGCTTTAAAATCATCATCACCTCACTGGCTTTCAGAGAACATCAAACTCCTTTGCCCAGGGTTTATTGACCCCTGCACTGTTTATATTTTGGTGTGGACTACCTGTGACTGTGGGGTGTCCTGTGCATGGTAGGATGCTTAGAGCATTTCTGGTCTCCATCCCCGATATGCCAGCAATAGCCCCCTTCCATCCTCCACCAGTTGTGACGAAAATGTCTTCTGGGGGGGGCAAAATCCCTTGAGAATCACGGTCGTAGCCTATAGAATAGGCTAATAATAACTACTAACAGTGCATACTGACTTAGCTTTGTGCTACCAGCTTTTCATGAAATCTCTCATTTAATCTTCAGAACATCCCTGTAGGGTAGGTCCTATTAGTATCCCCACTTTAGAGATGCTCTGAAGGTACCCACTTAGAAGGTATATAGATCTTTCAAGAAAGGCAAAGGCTTTTTCTTTCCATGGGGGGTAAGAAGAGAGGCAGATAATTCAAAACTTCTTCTCCTTGAGATAAGAGCCATAAAGCTAGTCAAGGCAGGGCTTATGCCCAGGTCTGTCTGCAGGTAAGCTCTGATTTCTCCTTCCTGAGCCTTGGATATCTCCCAACACCCACATGCGGGCAGCCCAGTTCCCCCATCTGAGAAGTCCCTCCCAGACCTGGTGAAATTGATTCATTACCCACAGCCTGGGCAAAAATCTCCATTCTCTGCGAAAGCCCCTGGTTCCCAGTAAGAAGAGATAATTATTCCTCCTGAGCCAAGTGCACACAGCCTAGGGGGCACATTCTGTCATGGCTAATTGTGCAGACATCTTCTTCCTTGCTAGCCTATCTTGGGACTCTGGCCTGCCCTTTGCAATGACAACCGCATGAGCCTCACACAAAGCACTCGTGTTACTCCATGTGGAGTAACACGGAGTGGGTGGATAGATAGCTTGTTGCCTCCAGGACCAGATGCCCAGGGCCCACTGGGCACCAGGAGCTATGGTGACTCTGGACAGATAAACGAGACACCAGTGTGCCTCCTCTTGGCAGATACAGCCCCTCAGCAGAGGACATGGTTTAGGGGCAGCACACAGCTCCCTTGACTCGGGCCTTTGAGCTATGCTTTAATTGCTTTGGTGCCTGTAATAATGGCTTCCCCACCTGATCTCTCCTGCAGTCTGCTAAGAGTGTGAACATGCAGGTATGTGCTGCTACTGGCCGGTGGTGCACAGCATCCAGGCCTCTGTGGGAAGAGGCAGAGTGGGCCCGCCCCATGCATGCAGGGGCACTGAGGGCACTGGTCACATGCTGTGTATATTTCTGGGCAGCGACACCGGGATGCGTGTATGGTCACAGCAACACAGAGTCAAGGTTGAGGCACCCCCAGGCATTTGGGTAACCTGAGGAGTGCAGCCCATCCTGCCTACTCCCAGGCTGGAGCACTGTCACTCGAAGCACATTGGCACCTGAAGCAGGTGGCCTTCGGAGCTCACTCTCCCTTCTTCCTCTTTCCGAGCTAGAGGAAGGGAGCTCAGCATTTGGCTCCTGCCCAGCCTCTCCAGGCAGTTCTAGGCCCCACATGGCTGGACGGCTGCTGGTTTGGGAAGAGGAGTCTCAGGGTGGGCTGGGATAAGTCTGGAGAAGCACAGCATGGCAGCTGGAACTTTTTGTTCTCTTTTGACCATTAGCAGAGAAAGGCTTACCTGACAAGGTGTTACCACTTTTGGGTAAGGAAGAAGGCAGCTGGACAGAGAAGGGAGAAGACATGGGGTGGGGGCAGGGCTCCTTCCCAAGACAGGGGCCTAGGATTGTGCCTATGGCTGTGCGTTCCTGTAAGTGTGCCCACCTGGGTTGGTGGGAGGCGGGCAGAGCATGCTCCTATGAGCACATGGGAGTGACAGGCCGGTGTAAGTGTGAAGTATGCATAGTGAATGGCTACACACCAACCTACATCAGAGAGTTTAGGCTAGTGACCTATGTGCTTCCAGGGACATTTTTGGCCTCATCAAGCCTGTGTGTGTGTATGGTATGCACGTGGACGTATAGAACGTCGTGCATCTTGGCTATTCACCCACAGACCCCATATGTGCATTTATCTCTGCACCTCAGGGGGTTCTACGTCTGGGCCCAAGCTTTAAATTAGCATACGCACACAGCATTCACAGCCCCCCAACCCCTTCACATTTAAGAAAGGCAGGAGGAAAAAAGGGCCAAGAGACAAGAGGAGATAAAAATAGCTGAATAGAAGCTTTTCAGATCGAAAGCTCCTTGTTTTTGTGAGTCACCAGTTTTCCAGACTGAACACATGCACATACACATGCAAACACAAACACCAACGTGCCGCCAAGTCATGCTCACATCACTGCTCAGGTGCCCTCGATCTCCTACACGCTCCTGCTCTGTCTTCCTGAGGAAAAATTACCTTCTAAAAGGTAATTCTGTGGGTCTCTGAAGAATGCTGCCTCTTTGAGCTAAGAAGGCATGAACCGCTGGCCAGCCCCTGCAAACACATGTGCAAATTCATCTCCCCCCTTTCAGCATCTTCTGGTTCCTCTGTATTTCTCGGTCTCCTTACCCCCTTGCAATGGGGCTGAGCAGGAAGAAGATGGTCTTGCTGTCCTACTAAGGTTATGCGGCCTTCTTCAGGAGGCCCGGAAGCTGGAGAGGTCAGACAGCCCTGCACAGCATCTCCGGAGCTGGCCCCTGTGCTCAGGGAGAGGAGACAGCTCCGGACGCCATGCAAGATTTATGAATGTGTTTTGTTAATTGCATTAGTGGCTCTGCGGGAGGATGGTCTGTGCTTTGGCCTTAAACAAGGCGAACCCAACAGAGGCATCTGTAGAGGAGACAGGACTAAAGCAGTGTGTATGAGCATCCTGTAGTACTGGGGCCACCACTGCCCCTCTCTCCCTTCCCAACCTCTTGCTGACACAGGGCTCTGTCCCTGCCCCTGTGCTCTTTGTCTGCATTTCAGCTAATCAGGACTGGCCTTCCTCTCAGGGGCTCTGCTAGTTGAGACAGAAAGGCCAGGTTGGCAGCTGTCTTTGAGAACGCTATTTCTCTCTCATTCTCTTTCTCCTCTTTCCCTTCACCTTCTCTCCTTCTTCTGCCCTCCTTCCCTTCGTGTCCTTCCTTCCATTCTCCACAACCTTCATTCCATTTTTGTGAAATCCAAATCTGCTTTACTCTAAGTGTTTAAAGGTCCTTAGCTGGCCCTCCCACCCTGTTCCTACACTCTCCTGTTTACCTGAGAGCCTAGACAGGCTGCAGTTGCTTTTCTTGGTGTCTCGGGGGCTGTACCCTTGGAGTTGGCTGGGAATCATATCACCTGCACTTTGTCAGGGCATGCGAGGGTGAACAGGCAGCTAGAGAAGATTTACCTGAAAAGTGGAAGAGGGGCTAAGGAGCCTGGGCCTAGGAACATGTCACAGGTCCAAAATTATAATGAGCTCTTTTTTGAGGGGGTTACTGGGGGTTAAACCCAGGGGCATTCTACCTCCGAGCTACATCCTCAGCCCTTTTTATTTTCTGTTTTGAAACAGGGTCTTGCTAGGTTGCTGAGAATCTCGCTAAGTTGCTGAGGTTGTCCTCAAACCTGCAATCCTCCTGTCTCAGCCTCCCAAGTACTAAAATTACAGGCCTGAACCACCATCCCTGGCTATAATGAGCTCTTCTAGTAGGTGGGCCCCTCGGCCATGATGCCTTTCTCACCTGGTGCTGCCCCCAGTGTGGAGAATCTGAGACATACTTCTTGCTTGGCCCCTTCGTGCCTGGTCTGGTTGGGGTTTGGCTCTTGCCCTGACTATGGGTGAGGTGAGGCTCTGCATTCAGGCTGCCTGAAGTAGAATCCAGCCCCTACTTTCTGGCTCTGTGAATTTGATGAGTTAATGTCTCTGGCCTTCCTTTCTTCAACTGTCAAAGGGAATAATAACACTGACACCTACATCACAGGGTCCTTTTACATCTTAAAACGGTTCCTGGTGCGTGGTGAGCCCTTCGTCAGTGTTGGATGTCGGGCATGACTCAGGTCAGTCTGCCCACCTCTCTGTGCCTCATGTTCCCCTCAGAAATGCAGGGCTGAGAAGCCTACTTCCTTCCTCAGGGAGTTTCTGAAAATCCCAGCTGAGATGCAGGTCCCACATCTGCCCTTTCCCTACCCCTGTCTCCCCTGGTTTTTGCCCATTTGGGGGCACTCGCCTCTGGCCCCACCCCTGGCCCCCTCTGCCTCTGACCCTCTTTGGAGCTCTGGCTCAGCCAGTGCTGGACATGGGCAGAGAGGAGACTATTTTTAGCCCCAGACAGAAGCAGCAGCTGTCCACCCGCCTCAGCTCATCTCTCCACAGCAGGTTCCAGCTACTGTGGGCGAGGCCGAAGAAGGGGAGGAGGGCTGGCTGGGTTGGGCCCTGAGAACCAGCTTCTCTTCCCTTCTCAGAAAGGGCTCTTTCTGTCCCAGGACGACCCCCCCCAACCCCGGGCTGGTTTATAATCCTCAGTAGGTTTAGCAGTTGAGCTGTGGAGGCTGCAAAGTGGGGCGAGGGAGGGAGGGACAAACAGAATCGATACAGAGGCAGAGGAGCTGGAGCCAGGTCCAGCCTGACCCTGGTCTGATTTAGAACTCTTCTCTTTTTAGACCTGAGAATGCGGACCCCTGAGGTGCAGACTCCCAGACCGTCAATTTGTTCTGTTCACGGGGCACTGGTACCCTAAGACAAGCTGAGCACATCTGCCTTGCTTCCCAGGGGCCTGCCCTCTATCTTTAAAGCAATGGCATCCCAAAGGTGCCCACCCCCATCATGCAACACCACATAAACTGCATCCGGAGGTCTGGACTCTGGGTTTGCTTGCACTGCCTTGATTTCCCCCAAGGCGGTCACTCTTTAACAGTAGACGAAAAAGGTCCTGGGGCACAACATTGAATTACAAGATAATTGTTGCAACTCTGGCCACAGGGGACCCTTAATAACTGATTCTTGTGATTGTTGGAGGCCAAGGAGGAGTGGTCATGGGAAGAGAAGTAATCTGCTGATTAACAAATCAATCAAATTTGTATTTGCACCCATTATGCCCAGGCACTGACCCAGGCTCCAAGACAGGGAACAAATAGACAAGAACTCCACCCTTGAGAGACTTACATCCTAGAGTTAGAAGCTCTTTCCTACTGCAGAATGTATACTTATAAATCTAGGAAACAATAATCCATCTCTTTAGGTCTCTAAATGCTGCTAAGATGCCTAGCAACTGATTGCTAAGCTCTGATTTCTCTGAAGCCTAGATTTCTGTTGCTTTAAAACAATGATTCCCAACCTTGTCTACTGTGTATGTGCATCTCTTTGTAAAGCAATTAAAGATGTAAACCCCTCTTCAGAATGTCTGAAGCACAGACACTCCAAAACCTGCCTATAATTTGAGGGGCTATGAGTTCCAGGGAGCTCATGTATAGACTTTGGATTGAGTGGCAGCCCTGGTGCATGTACCGCTGCATTTTCTGGCAGGAGCCATGCAGCTGCATTTTAATTACAGTGCTCCACCAGTGTGGATTAGGGGAGACTGGCCATTGTCAAGCCTTCTGAAAAATTTCTTAAGTTCTACCAAAGGGTAGGGAAAATTTACAAAAATCCTGATAAGTTATAATCTTTTTCTTTTCTCTTTCTTTCCTTTTTTGGTACTGGGGATTGAACCCAGAGGCATTCTACCTTTGAGCTACACCCCCAGCCCTTTCTATTTTTTACTTTGAAACAGGGTCTTGCTAAATTGCTGAGGGTCTCACTAAGCTGCAGAAGCTGGCCTCGAACCTGGGATCCTCCTGTCTAGCCTTGCAAGTACACAGCAAGTTATAATTTTGATGTGGCCCCAAATGTGCTCTGTGACCTTGGCCAAGTCCTTTCCCTCTTTTGGGGTTCCAACTTGCTTGGTTGTGAATGGGGGAGGGGAGGGCTGGAATATTAAAGTAGAGCTGTGGTCCCTTCCAGCACTGCTTGCCCTGAGTCTGCCATGTTGACATACAGGTGCATCCTCTACTGAGGGTGAAGGGGGAGAAAGAGTACTGCAGCGTGGGGTCCTGAGCCCTGCAGAGAATTCCCAACTGCCTAGTGGTCTTGTTGCCTGTGCTCCTGCCCAGCCCTAGCTTCTGCCCTCCTCCCATCACTCTCTCTGCAGCTGAGGCTGACTGCTGGGGCCAAGGCTGCAGAGGCCTTAGGATTTAGCACCCCATTCTGTGATTAAAGCTGACGCTGCCTTTACTCTGGCAGAGGTTACAGCCTTATAAATCTCAGTTCCCATGGGGAAGGCTCAGCACAGCCAGAACACCTGGAGACAGAGGAGAAGTGGGGCTTTTCTTGCTCACCGTGGATGGCCTTCCCACACAGCTGGCTGTGTGTGTGGGTGTGCGAGGGCTCTCTGCTTCTCTGGGACTCGTGGCACTCGTCTGGGAAGGGGCACTACGGACAGCCAGAGCCACACTGCTCTGAGGAGACCTGTCCTTGCTGGTTCTCTGGTTGGGGTACCAGCTGGGAGGCTAAGAAGGGTAGAGCATGGTAACCGATTTGCTCCATGGTGTAGTGGGCTGCTTCCCCGTGGGGCTTTAGGGGATGTGGACGTGGGCAGCTCCTGTTGCCCTCAGAGCAGAAGCCTTCTGGTCCAGCCAAAGCTTCAACACAAATTGGGTGGACTCTGGGTCTGAGTCCGGGATTGGGCTCCAGGCTCCAGGAGGGTGGGGCTGGACGCTTCAGGCTCCTAACATAAGATCTGCTAACTCCAGATTCCCTCCGAGGGAATCCAGGCCACCTTTTCGTTCCTCTTTCCCAGGGCTTCCTCAGCACCTCCAGGCCAGAATTTAAATGTTATTAGCCATAATTGATCTGTCCAGGACTGAGGTTTCTCCCGGTCCTCTGCGGACCTGGGAGGAGAGGAAAGTGAAGAGGAGGTGCCGCAAAGCAGCAAGGCTCTGTCGGCACTGCCTGAGCCTTGGGTACGCTCCTTGGATTGTCCCACGTAGGAGGCCCTCAGAGAGTCCCTTTGCAAGGAGGACAGTCTTATTGGAAAAGCCCTTTCTAAAGTTGGTGCTAGTTTTCTTTCCACAAGTATTCACCCATCCCTGTACACATCACGCATGCTCATCCAAACACACAAGCTTACACGTATGTCCACTGTTTTCTCTTACAGTTACCCAGAAAAATGTGTACAGACCCTGCTCATGTCTCCACACAAGCACATCCTTATTTTCCTTTCTATTCTGCGTTTGCCATGAATATATGTTATAGCTTAGCATAAATAGTTATCTCAAACTCATGCATAAACACTTGCCTTGTAAGCATACACAGTGCATGTGTGCATGTACGTACACACCTGAACACAGATGCACATTCTATACGCAAGCACTATGCACACAGAAACAAGAGCCTTCAGTCTGCACTTCCAAAATGGTCACGCCCCTTAACTCCAGACCTTGAGCATCCCTTGCCCTCCACCCAGGCCAAGCCCCTCTACCCCTGGAGCCACTCCCCCTGCATAAGGCCCAGGTCAGGTGACAGCTCACTTCTTCACACAATTGCCCTGCTTTTCTCTTCTCATTCCTTCTTCTTCTTCTTCTTCTTCTTCTTCTTCTTCTTCTTCTTCTTCTTCTTTTTTTTTTTTGCGGTACTGGGGATTGAACCCAGGGGCGTTCTACCTCCGCGCTACACCCCCGGCCCTATTTTTTTATACTTTATTTTGAAACCGGGTCTCATGAAGTTGCGGAGGACCTCACTAGGTAGAGAGAGAGAGAGAGAGAGAGAGACAGGGAGAGAAAGAGAGAGCTGAGGCTGGCCGCGAACCCAGATCCTCCGGTCTCCACCTCCCAAAGTACTGGGATTACAAGCGTGCGCCACCACGCCCGGCTTCTCATTCCTTCTTTAAGCAGCAATCTGTGGGTGGAAACTCCTGCCCCTACTCACTTTGCCGTGAGTCTTCATTTGAGCTTCAGTGCCACCCAGGGGATCATGGTACTAGGGGCCTGGGTGCCTGAGCGCTCAGCTGAGCTGCGTTCATAATAAGTTATTTTGCTCACTTATGTTTGTTTACTTTCACATGCTCTGTGAGGCCTTCCATAAATAGATATTCAAATCCTGCCTCAGTTTCCTCATCCATAAAATAGATTAAAGTACTAGATCTGTTTTATTTTCATCATGGCAGTGTTATGGGAGTCAAATCTGATGAACAAGATGGCAAGCAGCCTGGAAAGTGTCCTATGCATGTTAATGGACTATTAGGGCAATTTACTTCATGTGTAAAGTTCATGAGCTGATGATTAGGGGCAGCATTTTCCTGGTATGAATTGACCCTAGTGCTGCTTGCCAGAGGCCCCTGGTCTAAGGCTCAATGAATCAAAGTAGAAACTTCACTCCCGGGCCCTCCTTTCTGCCTGCTAGTGTCATCCTCATCCTCGCTTTTGTCTGCCCCAGACATGTTGGCTATAAAGCCACAGCTTAGTGAGGACTAAGAGGGCCCTGACACTGAGCTGAGCATCTGCCCTGGGCACGTGGGCACACGTGGGCCTGGCTCCCAGGTTTCTGAGGACTTGCACCTGGGAAAGCTTCTCTTTGCTCCTGGGCACTGGGGCTGTGCCAAGCAGCTGAGTCCAGACAAGAGGCCCTGTGGTGTGGTGTTTCACAGACCAAACGGGCTGGTTTGTGCACCTGTGCTACTACAGGGAGGTATGGGGATGCCGAGGCAGTCCCCACTAGCACCTTGACATCCAAGATGGGCATGGGAAGACAGAGTTTTCCCATCCCAGAGACTATAATGCTCCAAGCCACAGTGGCTAGTAGAGGTTAGGGAAGGAGGGAGGGAGGCGGGAAGCTGGGGCCAATGCCAGCTTTGGAAAGAGGCCAGCAGCTGGCACAGGGCTGGCTTGTGTCCAGCACAAACATGTGAGAGGTGAACGGACCATTCTGCAGGAGCACTGGCTGGCTTTAGGGCTTAGAACAGGCTCAGATTCGGCTCACAGCCTTTATTCCTTTAGCTCAGCACTAACAGACCCAGGGTGCTGCTCGTCTCCCTTAGTCACTCTTCCCTGCAGCAGTATTCAAAGAAGAAATTCCAGTGGGACACCTGGTACTCAGTAGCACAATTAAGCACTTCTGGACATGCTGGGGGAAGGGGAGAGGCTGAGGCTGGGGTGCCTGGAAACTGGGCTCCTGCAAAACCTCAGGGCTTCCTTAAATGAATGTGGGAGTGAGCATAGATGGGGTAGACAAGGGGCCAGGTAAGGCCAGCCCATCTTGTTCAGGCCCTGCTTTCTGTAGGGGTGACTCCGGGCAACCCTCCTCCCTCTAGTTCTGCAGCAGCACCTGGCTTCTAGCAGGGCTTGTCAGGAAGCCATGGCCAAGAGGGACCAGAAGCAGAGACTGGTCTGGGGGTGGAGCCTGCAAACTCTGCAAAGCTGCAGCCTGGCTCCACCCCTCCCCTGCCTGGAGCTCAAAGGGATGACATCACCCAGACTGGGGCTCCAGCCTAGATGGGCTTCATTAGTGGGAAGCCGGCACCTGCAGGGCTCAAGGGCCTTCTGAGTTTGCATGCAGTAATCCTCCACCCCTGTCCTGAATCTGGCTCAGTTTAAGGGTCTCTGCTCTGGGGTCTTGGAAGTAGCACCTGGTTATTCAGACTTTCAAGTCTGGGACTGCATTTCTTCCACTGAGTCCAATCCCTTGGGCAACTGGCCTAACACTCCTTCTCCCCTCCCTGCCAAATGCCTCTTTTCCTTGCCAGCACTAGCTGCAGTTCCATTTTTCTGAGGCTCTGCGGAGAAGGATTAGATCACTAATTCTGACCAGGCAGCAGTCAGCCCCCAGAGAAGCCCTTGTCCCCCTCCCTGTGGGCCCATGTCCCCTCCCCCACCCAAACCCTACTGGGTGCTTGTGTTGCCTGCTTGCAAAGCATATGCTTGGCTGGCTGCTTGGTGTCTGCTGTTTATCCGTCTCTTCCTACTTAACTTCTGTTTCATCTTGGCCCATCTGGCTCCCGCGGTACCTGTCTTTCACTCATATTGCCTGTGCTCCGTTACTGCGTTCCATGCCCCCTTTCCCCTCCCTCTACCACCTTCCCTCCCAGGGCTTGGCAACTCTTGTCTGCTCTGGGGCCACTGGTGAAAACCTCTGACCTTGGGAGTAGGATCAATGAGGGACTGCCCCAGGATCTGTCGGGAGCCTGATGTCGCGGGTGGGGGGGGTCACTGAAGTTTTTTGAGGATGCCATTTCTGGAGGGGTTTGGGGGGGCAGCACGGGCCTTGCCTTGAACCGAGAAGAGGGCTAGGTCCTGGTAGGCATCTCTTCTCTCCATGCCCTTTTGAACTTCCTTCCTACCAGAGGGAATTCTTGGGGTGAGGGTATCACCCACAACAGAGTCCCACAGATGCCGCTCACTGCAGCAGGAATGGTATGGTGGCCTGTAGGTAGCAGCTGGAGAGAATGAGGCTAGAGAAACCCCAACTTTCTTTGACCCAGAGTTACTTAGCTCCTTTTGGCTCAGAAGAGGCTGTGGTAGTGTGGAGGCTTGGGTGGTGGTGAGGGGCTGCAGGTGCCCTCAGGGGGCAGCCAGGAGAGAAGGGGGTTCGGAAAGGCAGCTGTTTGCCAGCATAGCCCCTCCCCTTGCCCACCACGTAGTGGGGATCAATCCACACTCCACCAGCACTAGGCTCTTGGCACTAGATCCCGGCACTCAGTCATTTCTCCCCCTGTCAGGCCCTCCCGAGAGCATGCACATCCAGCAAACGTTTCTACCCCAGGAAGAGCTAAGCGCAACGTGCAGCGGCTCACACTCACCCCTCCAACGCAGCCCGCTTCCTTCCGGGCATGAGGTGGCAGCTCATGGCTTCCCTGGGATTCACGAGGCCTGAGGATGGAGACAGAGAGAAGGGGTAGAGCCTGGAGGAAGATGGTGAAACAATGGAGGCCCCACAAGGGCAGGGCTGTCGTTCACGGGCCTCTCTGGACCTGGGTTGCTCCTCCAGGTTAAGGCTGGCTGCCGAGGAGGCTGCACTGGGCCTGGAGTCAACAAGGGTGCACGTGCTCAGGGACCATCAGCTGCTGCTCCCAACTAAGCATCTGCTTCCCACGGAAATCCACAGGGCTTGGCTGCCAGGCCTCGCTGCGTGCCCACTCCGTGACTCTGTTCTCTGTCTCTGTTGTTCCATCTGCCTGCTCCACCGGCTGCCTGGCTCAGTTCCTCTCGGCCTCCTTCTTTCTCTCCCGGAATCTTTCTCCTGCTTCTCATTTCTCCCCATCTCTTCTCCCTGTCTCTAAACAACCACATGCAGGTCCCTGAGGTCTTGGTCTTCTTTCTTCCTTTGTCTTCATCCATCATTTGTCCTTTTGCTTCTTTTCTGTTTTCTCCCATATTTATTCATTCATTCTCTCTCTTTCCTCCTCCTCCTCCTCTCTCTCTCTCTCTTTCTCTCTCTCTCATACATATTCAATGTTTACTTGGAAATCCACCTAGATTATTTTCTGTGTGAAAGCCTAGATCTGCTCCAGGAAGAAAGCTTCTTAGTCTCTAACTCCAGGGCCCTGTCTCAGACCATAGTCCAGCTTGTCTAGAAGGTGTCTGTAAACCCACTTGCTTTTCACGCAAGCATGGCTCACTCTGCAAAGCCTCGTCTTCTGACTTGGACAGGGCAGCGTGATGTGTGTTGAGGCCCACAGACAAGCCACAGCGCCTTGGGCGGGTGGCAGCGTGGAGGACATGGAGTGACTGAGGAGTCAGCCCTGGAGATAAACTCTGGATCCAAAGCATCTTATCCTTTGGTGCTTTTACAATCCTTTTACATCCTCTCGATTATCCCCTTACAACTCTCATGGGAGGCTCATAAATGAAGAAAGTGTGGCGTTCAGGCTGTAAGTCACTCCACCGGCACTGCCCAACACTGGAGGAACAGAGCTAGGATCAGAATCTTGGCTTCTGGAGTTTTCAGCCCTTGGCTGTGGCAGGTGAATGAACAGAAAGAGTCGGGAAAGATCCAGAAAGTGGCAGCTGGAGGGCAAGAGGGGGGAGAAGCCTAGCAGAACTTGGCTGGGCCCCAGGGGAGGGGCCGGCAAGAATGGAACAGAAGGGAAGGAGGGTAAGGTGTGGGTGACACACTTAGGCTCCGGCCCCTCCTGGTGCTTGTTTCCACCAGAGCATTGGACCACCAACGCCATGAGTGGGGGACTGCTATGTCCCTTGTCCTCAAACACGGACTGCCCTATCACTCCCCCATCCCCCATGGTTTCTCCATTTCCTTCCTCTACCTAGTTATCATCTGGCATCATGGACCCTTCTCTTCTCTTTCTCTCTCACCTTCAGGTCACCTGCCAGTATTTCCCCTACATCCTTTCGATCCAGCCTCTTCCACCTTTCCATCCTTATACCTGTCTTTGTACTCTGTCTGCCTCCTCCAAAGCCCAACTCCTTGGCATTTGTCTTTCCCTTTTCAAAGAAGCCCAAGGGACTTGGGAAGTGGCCAAGAGTGGGGTCCATGAGGGTTGGGCTGTCACCTGCCTTTCCCATGGCTCTGACTCTGATCCAAGACCCCTGTAGCTTCCGTACATCTCTCCTTTGGGAGAACTCATGGGGTCAATCCCTTCCCCAACTCACATATCTGTGATAGGTTTGTTCTCTGGCAGGGTAGACTCATGTGGGGTCTCAGCAACTATGAGTTGGCAGACCTCCTCTTCTCCAGGGAGAGCTCCTGACACCTCCCTCCCCTGCCCACACACTAGCCTCCAATAGCCAATGACAGCAGGTCAGTCCTGCGACTCTTTCTTCTGTCACCTCGTTGGCTTTTCTTTCACAACCAGCTGCTTCCTAGTTTTTGCATGGGGCTCCTGGGCTAAAGTCCCAAATTTTTTTCTATATTTTTCTTTTTCTAAAATTTCTGTCCAGGAAAAAAAAACCCAACCCTAATGAACTCTTAAAGACACACTATATAAATCAGGCGTGGTGACGCATGCTTCTAATCTCAGTACTTGGGAGACTGAGACAGGAGGATTGCAGGTTCTCAGCCAGCCTCAGCAACTTAGTGAGGCCCTTCGCAACTTAGTGAGACTCTGTTTCAAAATAAAAAATAAAATATACCTCTGAGTATAGCTCAGAGGTAGAGTGTCCCTGGGTTCAATCCCCAGTACCACACACATACACAAAAAACCCCAAAAAACAAAGCAACAACAAAACAAAACAAAACAAAACAAAAAAACACATAATGTGATTTAACCCTTGATCCCACTGCAGAGGAACCTAATGTTGATCTCAGCCACTTTACCTGGTCCTCAGAGGGGACATTAGAGTGTCCCTTGGCTTCCTTTTACCTTCTGTCCTCTTTCCTTTGTGGAACCCAGATCTTGTCTTGTCAAATTCTGGGCTCTTGTGCAGCCTAAGGAGACAGGGTGAGAGCTTGAGATGGAGCCTCCCAGAGCACCCCTGCCCCAGCCCCCCAGCCCCTGATAGAGCAGGTGACAGGACATCTTGGGGAGTGGTGAATGTAGTGGGTAGCAGCAGTGCCTCCCTCTACTTTCATGTAGAGAATTACGCTGCAAATAGAAAAAGTGCCAAAAGAGCTTGGTGAGGTCCCAGCTCAACTCGGCTGGCTTCACTGTGAGGTCTGAGGCCACTCACTAAATCTCTGAGCCTCAGATTCTTATCTGTCAAGAAGGAGCAATAATAATACCATCCCACAGCGTTGTTGAGGTTAGATGAGGAACTATAAGTGCATGTCCTTCACAAATTATAAAGAGCTGTAGAGAAGTTGTTATGGATGGAGCAGATGTGGAGTGTTTAGGTGTCAGGATTAAAGGAAGAGAGGAGGCAGCAAACAGCCTTTGCCCTCTCTAAGGCTTAGCGAGGGAATTCCGAGAAAGAACTCAGGAACATGGAGAAGCCTAGGTGGACCCTGGGGGGCATCAAGAGAGGAGGAAGGCAGATCCCCACTGCCTCTATAAGCTCTCTCCAGTAAGACGGCCATCCTTCACTTGCATAGACATCGTCTTTTAGATCCTTGGATGTGGCTGCAGAGATCCAGGAACTTGGGTTGCAGAAATGTCTCATCACCTGACAGTTGGCATATCAGGGTATGAAGACGAGGCCAAGGCAGGAGAGGGCAGGGGTAGAGGGTCGGCAGAGCAGAGTACTGGTGTCTTAGAGCAGCTTGACTTTCTCCATGGATAAGTCAGAAGACAGGATCAGGATCCAAAAAACACGATAGCACTACAAAATTAACAACTAAAGTGGGGAAAAGGGACATTAAAACATTAAAGGCATTAAAACATCCTTTATCCTCTCCCACTGCATGAGGGCAGCAGGCTTCCTTTAATGCTCCTGTCTGTATTGTATCCACGCGGAATTGTAAGTTCCTCTTGGACAAGGACCTTGTCATTTTGGATTACATTTCTGTGCTGTGCCTTGCAGACATATCCACTTAATACATATTACTTGACTGAGTGATTGGAAAAGAGCAGGAACAAAGGGAGAGGGAAATAAGAGGTGAGCTGTTTTTATGTAATCCATTGTGTAGGAGACCTGAGCATCAGAGCTTTGGTACTCATCAGGGCGCAATTTAAATCCAACTTCCTGTCTGAAATGAAAAGAAGTCATAACACCAACAAGCCCAAAGCCTTGTGCTCTTTCTATCTTGGCCGGGTCTGCAGAGGACAGGAATACTGGACTGTTGGGGATAGGAGGTGTAATTGGCTAATGACAGGGGAATGTGGAGTGGATTTGAATTACAGAGCTCAGAGAAGCAGTTGAGAATATTAGATTGGACTAGTTGGTCCACTTATTACAAAAGAGGAAATCGAGTCTCAGGAAGGCTAAGTAACTTGCTTAAGATCACCCAGTTTGTTGGTGTCAGAACTGGTAACAGAACATGGGCCTTTTGATTCTCAATCCTGAGCTCTTCCAATGACTATTAACTACTTCCTAAGAATTGATCCCCAAGAGGGACATGGTCCTAAAGTCAGGCTGAGCTCGAAGTCGACTTCTGGCTTGGAGACTGAAGGACAGACCAAGGCTGAGCAAGTCCATCCTAGAGAGTGAAAATTGTATACTAGGGGCACACACTTTCCTGACTCCTTCTTCCCCCATGATCTGGGCAGAGGCTGTGGGTGTGATAGCTCTCCCAAGGCAGCACATACCAAAGAGGAAAGTTCGTAGGGGCCACACCCTGCATGGGGGCCAGGCTGGGGGTGGAGACCCCATCTCCAGGCTTCCCTGGTCTTGCCACTTTGGCATTCAGGGCTGGTGAGGAGTCCACTGTCTCCTCTTCTGCCTGTAGTTGGAGAAAGAGATGGGTTGAGAGCTTTGTTCTGGTTTCTGGCTTGCTGGCTCTGCCTCCTGCTCTCCTGCTTGGACTGAGCCAGGAGGGTAAGAAGAATGGGGAAAGAGAAATATAAATAGCTGGAGGATGAAAGATGCCCATCTGTTGTGTGGGCGAGGAAGCCCTGAGAAAGAAGGTGCACTACTTGGACTCCCAGCTATCAGAATGAATTTGAGATTTCTGGCTTTAATAGGTCACGAGAAGTAGCCAATGTCTGCGGGAGGTCATAGGATGGAATTAGAAATGGTATAGAGATTAGAGCAGTTAAGTTTGGGTGTAAGTCCTTCACAGCCTCACGCAAATTCTGGACTGAATTTCTGGACTGAATTTCTCACTCCAAGTATGGGGTGGTAATAATGTCAACCTCAAAGCGTTACTGTGAAGGTGGAACAGATAGATGTGCTAGGATTCCTAGAACTACTAAAGGCTAGTTCCCTTCCTTTCCATTATTCCAACAGGCTCAGCCACTTCCCTTTGCTTTCTGAGCTTCTGTGGGAGCAGAGCTGACCAGCGCCTCCTGGAGATGGTCTCCTGGCTGCGTTGGCAGTGGAGAGTCCTGTTCCTTGGGGGAGCTTCCTGGAGTCATCACCAGTCCACTAGAACTCTGGGCCACAAATGAGCTTTTTTTTTTTTTGGTTCTGGGGATTCTCCCTTTGAGCTACACCCCCAGCCCAAATTTTTATTTTTTGTTTTGAAACAGGGTCTCTCCAAGTTGCTGCAAGTCTCACCATGTTGTTGCAGCAGGCCTCAAACCTGTGATCCTCCTGTCTTAGTCTCCCAAGTACTGGGATTACAAGTGTGTGCCACCACACCGGGCTTGGGCATGTGTTTTTAAAACAACTTTGCAAAGTGATCACTGCAATAGATCCTGGGTTCTAAAGAAGTTGAGCTGCAGCTGGACTTGGTGGCGCATGCCTGTAATTCCAGTACTTGGGAGGCTGAGACAGGAGAATTTCAGATTCAAGGACAGACTTAGCAACATAGCAAGACTCTCAGCAACATAGCAAGACCCTGTTTCCAAAAAAGAAAAAAAATTTTTTTTTGCTGTACTGGGGATTGAACCTAGGGACGTTCTACCTCCAAGCTACACCTCCAGCCCTATTTTTTTTTATTCTTTCTTTCTTTTTTTTTTTTTTTGCAGTACCGGATATTGAACCCAGGGGCATTCTACCTCCGAGCCACACCCCCTGCCCTATTTTTTATCCTTTATTTTGAAACCGGGTCTCACGAAGTTGCGGAGGGCCTCACTAAATAGCTGAGGCTGGCCGCGAACCAGGATCCTCCAGTCTCCGCCTCCCAAGTACCAGGATTATAAGCGTGCACCACCACGCCCGGCTTCTTTATTTTGAAAGAGTCTCACTAAATTGTGAAGGGTCTCACTAAGTAGCTGAAGCTGACTGCGAACCTGTGATCTTCCTGTCTCAGCCTCCCAGGTACTGGGATTACAAGCATGCGCCACCACGCCTGACCCAAACAAGAAATTTTAAAAAGGGGCCAGGGTTATAGTTTGGAGGTAGAATAATGTCCCTGGGTTCAATCCCCAGTACCACACACACGCGCACACACACACACACGCACACACACACACACACACACACACAGTTGGGCTGCTTCTCTCAGAGCACGTGTTTCAGGATGTAGTTGAAGAGGGCTACTCAGTCACCGAGGCATTGAATCCTCAAAGCTTAGGTGCTCGCTCTAGTTGTGAGGGTGGGAGATCACATCCACGTGACCTTCCCCTCTGATGCCTGTGGGCGTATCACTGAGAGAGAGGATTCGTGAGCAGGCAGGTGCCATTGCAAAACTCGGCGTGACCACTTTGTGGCTGCATGACCTTGGGCAAGTGGTTTACCTTTCTAAGATTCAGTTTTATCATTTGTAAAAAGAGGACAATATCTTAAGAGTTTGCTTAGGGGCTAGTGGTATAGCTCTGGGTTCCATCCTTATCCTGCAGGCATATGTGCACGCGCATACCCAAGCTCTCTCTCTCTCCTCTCTCTATCTCTCTCTCTCTCTCTCTCTCTCTCTCACACACACACACACACACACACACACACACACACACACACACACATTTATTTCGAAGATTACATTGAGATAGGTACAACATTTAACCACTACTCAATGAAAGGCAACAAGGAAGCTGGATGTGGTAGCATACACCTGTAAGCCCAGTACTTTGGGAGGCCGAGACAGAAGGTTTGTAGGTGTGAGGCCAGTCTCAGCATCTTAGCAAGATCCTCAGCAACCTAGAAAGACCCTGTTTTAAAATAAAAAGGGCCGGGGGTGTAGCTTGGAGGTAGAGTGCTCCTGGGTTCAATCCCCAATACAAACAAACAAGCAAACAAACAAACAAGACAACAAGGAGGTTGCTTTTTACAGGACGGTGATGTTGAATAGCATCTACAACCAGACAAGTGAACTGGTGCCTTTAGAACTGTGCAAGGCTTTAACCTGCCTCTGACTTTACCCCTTGGCCTTGGTGACATTAGACCCAGTGACCATCCAATCCCAGTCTTTCACTCACACAGCCTCTCCTGGTCAGCTTTGGAAAAATGAGCTAGAAGTGACTAGGTGTCACCTGGCTGCCGGCTTACCTGGAACATAACTGATAGGTCTTCTTACAGTGGCACGTGGGCAAGGAGGGGGAGCTCACAGGCAGAGGTCTCTGGCCGAGGACCGGGCATCTCTATGCTTGGGGTCGCTTTTCCAGCAGTCAGGCGCTCTGCTACGGAGCTGGCTCAGACCCCATCCCTGGCCTCTCAGCCTCCTGGGGGGGCCTGCTCGGTGCCAACCCTGTGCCCTTTGTGCGTCTTTGCCCACTCACTCAGACCCTTTCACACCTCAATTAGCCACTTAGGAAAAAGAAAGCACACGCGCAGGCTGGGGAACCTGTCCAGACTGTGATGAATAGTTTCCCAAGCCTGCCGTTGCCATGGCAGCCAGCTGGGAACACCGTTTCCAGGGCCTGAGGCGCTCAGACATGCATGGGGGTGCTGCCCTGCTGGGCTGCCCACTCTCCTCCCCCACCCTGGTCTCTCCTGGCTCTCTTAGCAACAGCCATTGCCATCGCAACCACCGGTTCAGCTGCTGCACCGGCTAGGGGCCGTGTCCAGGGAAGCTGGGGTGGGAGTGGACCCTGTGTGTGCGTCTGTGTGTGTGAGAGCCTAGTAAGAAACTGGAGAGGAAAGGGAAAGGAAAAGACTGGTGATTTTAGCCATGATAATAATTACAAAATTATAAGGATGCTTCCTGATTACATGGAAAAGAGCCTCATCAACTTGGACTCAAACGGACCCCTTGGTGGTCTGATGATTATTCCGAACTTCTAAGAACATGCTTGGAGATCTGGTACAAGCAAATTTTTCCGGAAAAAAGGCTTGTCATTTTTTGTCAGATTCTCAAAGATGACAAAGGTCCCCAGTAGGTAAGAACTTTAATTACAGAGGCTTTTGCTTTTTGGAATCAGAATGATGTCAGGGACTGGTTGA
Organism: Glis glis; assembly: GCA_004027185.1. Classification (NCBI taxonomy): domain Eukaryota; kingdom Metazoa; phylum Chordata; class Mammalia; order Rodentia; family Gliridae; genus Glis; species Glis glis. Next base: position 25,085 of record PVJS01013932.1, read on the forward strand.
ACTGGCAGGCTTGAGAGATGCTTAGGAAAAGGGGCAAGCACAACGTGAGGTGGGGGTGTGTACTTGCTGCCCTGGGGCCTGCTCCAACCCATGGGGCCCCACCATCTAGTGTTTGCCACTGGTGGGCCTCTGAGGGGAGGGGCCACGAGTCTTCCTCCTAACACAGGCTTCTCAATGTCCTGTCTTTCTTGCCTTCTCTCCTTGGGCAGCTTTGTCCCAGGGATTAATTGTGCTATACTAGTGTTCACTTCAAGCCAGGCCCTGAGTTCCATGTTTTATATACACTATCTACACTATCCCTTTTAGCCCTCACTCAACACAGTAAGGAAGATTCTCTTACTATTGCCATTTGAAAGATGAGACTATTGGAACAACAAACCATCAGTGACTTGCTCAAGTTTACAAAATTGGCAGTTGGAGAAGTTAGAAGACAGTGTAGTGGTAAGGAGACAGCCCTGGAGTGAGACCTGGGTGACCCAGGCCTCTACTTAGAGCTGAATTGACAATATGGGTAATTCCTGCCATAAAGGACAGTTAAGGGAGCTCAATGAATTGAAACTGTGCTTGAAAAATGCTCAGAACAGTATCTATCACCAAAAAAACCAAGAGTCTGATCCAACCACAGGTCTGTGTAATTCTAAAGTTCATGTACGGCCAGGTGTGGTGGCGCATGCCTGTAATCCCAGTACTTGGGAGGCTGAGACAGGAGGATCACAGGTTAGAGGACAGTCTCAGCAAGTAGTGAGATTCTCATCAACTTAGCCAGACCTGTTTCCAAATAAGAAATAAAATTGGGCTGGGGGGTATAGTTCAAAGGTAGAATGCCCCTGAATTCAATTCCCAGTACCACAAAATAAATAAATAAATAATTAAAGTTCATGTACTGTACAGAGAGAGCTTTTGGGGTGTTTCGGAATCCCAGTGGGAGGGCTGGGTCCTAATACAGTGGAGGAACACAGGCTCAGAACTCAGCACTACTGCTCGCTAAGTGAGTATGGGTGAATTGCACAGGCACATCAAGCCTCAGTTTCCTTATCTAAAGAATAGCATATGGTACCAGGCATGGTGGTGCATGCCTGTAACCCCAGTAATTGGGAGGCTGAGACAGGTGAATCGCAGATTTGAGGTCAGCCCCAGCAACTTAACAAGACCCTGTTTCAAAATAAGTGATTAATAATGATGATGATGATGATGATAAAGGCTGGGGGTATAGCTCAGAGGTAGAAAGAACCTGGTGCAATCCCCAATACCCTCCCACCCCCAGAAAAAAAGCATAATGGTGCCACCATGTTTTCTCAGAGGATACTAATTGCTATTGATTACACAGAGATCAAATAAAAGGACATCTGGGGTAGTTCTTTGTAAACTGCTACGGAAATGTGCTCCATATCCTGGTACCCAGAGCCCACTGGTGCCCCATGGTGCTGTGTGCCCCTCCCTCCGCCAGCGGTTCAAGGCAGGGAGCCCAGTGTGACACCCTCTGAGGCAGGCAGATGGCATGGCGCCTTGGGGTACCCATGTGTCTGGGCCAGCAGCCAACATGAGGATGCTTTGGAATTCCACAGAGGCAGCTGGGCCCCAGGCTTGGTTGGCAGGCTGGAGGGGAGGCAGGTGTGAATGTGAGACCAGAGAGGGGAGAGGGCAGGAGGTGGTGGGACCTCCAAGGGGGTGTCGCAGACCATGCCAGAGTGTGTGGCAGCCTTCTTCTCTAGGAGGCTGAGCAATGAGTGAAAATGAGAATAAGCTCTATGAGTCACTGCCGAGGAGAAACACAACAGGTATTATCCAATAAGCTAATGGAGGGGTTCATAGTCTTCTATAGGCTTCTGGGAGGAAGAAATTTCATGTCCTTTTTCTTTTTGCCCCCCGAAGACTCATGGTGCTGAGAGCAGATGGTGAGGGGGAAGAGGGTGGGTCCTTATTCTTGAGTCACTTGGCTGCCAGAGTACCTTTTTGGGCTCCAGGAAGCACAGCACACAGTCAGCACCTTGGACAAACAGGCAGTGTGTTGGCAGGAAGGCGAGGGTCGAACAGAGGAGGCGATGATGTGAACAATTTGAGGCCCGTCAGAAGCCATAATTGGAGGTGATTAATCGGCGGAGGAGAAGCTGCTGGGAGCCATCGCTGACTCAGGACTGGAGCCGGCTGGCTGTTCCCCTCTCCCGCCTGCCTCACCTGCCTCCAGAGGGGGGAGGCTGCCTGAAGAGGTGAGTGATTCAGAGGTAGGGAGGCAGCATTTCTTACGCTGAGGAGCTTGGAGGCTCTAGATCAGAGATTCCTTCTTTGACCCTTTATTTCTCCAGTGGTAATGTGAGGAGGCCCGGAGTTGTTATAGTTTAGATTTTAAATGTCCCCCAGACCTCATGTGGTAGATAAGAAGCCATGTTGGAGGCAGGACCTGGCTGCTGGGAAGGGGTCCCTGGGGGAGGACCAGGGACAATGTTTTCCTGGCTGGCAGCTGCAGCTTCCCACTTCTATCTCCCTGCCCTCTCCCCTGCTGCCCTGAGCTTATACAAGCATTCACCCTCTCACTCTGCTCCCCACCACTATGCCCTGAGGACCTGTAATCCTGGCTCCTGCTTGGAAGCTGGTATAACATGGACTGAAATCTCCAGAAATGTGAGCAAATCAACTTCTTTAAGTTTTGTGTATCAGGGGTTTGGGTCACAGCAGGTGAGAATGCTGACGAAAACAGGGTTTTCTCTGAGATATAGGGACAGGAGGCTGGCATGAATGGGATGAATGCTCAGAGGCCCTGGACATGCAAAGTGGTGATGATCCTACACATGCAGGGTAGGAACTCCTCTATACTGATGCTGAGCCATGGCTTGCTTAGTTAAAGTGATCTGCATTTCAACCTAAAGTAGGTACTCATCACCTCTGGCCATCCCAAGTCTGTAAAATGAGAATGAAGTGCCTACTTCATGGGGAATCATGGGGAGGGACTCCATGAAATGGCGTTGGTGAAGCCATGAGCAGAGCGGGGACTAAACCTGGGATGGGATAAACTCACCGATCCTGACCCAGAAGAGGCCACAATGAGCGTATGCCTTCAAAGAAACACCATTAACTCTCCTTCAGTTCCTCTCTTTGTTCCCAAAGGAAGCAAGAAAATCTAACCAATAAGATGAACAAGGCTGAGATTATATGCATGGTTGTCACAATGGGACAGTAAAGTGCACGGAATGCAAGATGCAAATTACCAGAAGATTAAAAACATGGTAGAGAGACGGTTTTTTCATTGGCAACCAACCTTCTTACCTTGGAGGAAGGTGCTGAAAGTTCACATACCTTGGCCGGGCGTGGTGGCGCACGCTTGTAATCCCAGTACTTTGGGAGGCGGAGACCGGAGGATCCGGGTTCGCGGCCAGCCTCAGCTCTCTCTCTCTCTCTCTCTCTCTCTTTCTCTCTCTCTCTCTCTCCTCTCTCTTTCTCCTTAGTGAGGCCCTCCGCAACTTCATGAGACCCAGTTTCAAAATAAAGTATAAAAAATAGGGCCGGGGGTGTAGCGCGGAGGTAGAACGCCCCTGCGTTCAATCCCCGGTACCGCAAAAAAAAAAAAAAAAAGTTCACATACCTTGAAAATGTCCCTGTGGCTTTTCAGGAGACCTGGATGATATTACTTTCTGTTCTTGGCACAGAGTCTTAGACACGAGAAGTCAGAAAGTTGTGCGCATTCAGAAGAGCTGAGATGGAATAATCTAGATACTCTAGTCCAACCATTTCCATGTGGTTGCTCTGAGGGGGGTGAGCAGACTGCATCATGGGGTCTGGGCTAGATCTTGGATGGGTTCATCCAAGGCTCCATCTCAGGTTGTGGCAACACCAAGCATATGCCTTAAAAGAAGTGCTAAGTATTTTTCAATTTTTCTTTATCTCAGGGGAGAAGAAAGAAAACTTGACCAGTAAGAAGAATGAAGATTAGATTTTTGCATGGTTGCCAGGATGTAAAAGCGAGATGATGCACATGAGCTGCACATGGGCAAAGTTAGAGGTGTCATGTTAACCTCAGGGACAGAGCCAGAGACAACAGTGTGCTCCAGAGCACAGTTCCGAGTGTCCCAAGCTCCTGTGAAGACCCACTGTTGAGGGTGGTTCCACCTAGGGAGTCGGAATCCTGCTTGGCTCACCCTGAGATGCCCCTTCTCCTATTCCTCTGGTGTTTTTGCTCCCTCCTGCCTCCATACCATCCTGTCTGACTGTTCCAGGGACACTGGTCACCAACTGGCCTTTTCATCAGGTACAAAAATTTTATACAGAGCTTCCCTTTCATCCCCCATTGTTTATTATGAAATCGGAAAAAGCAAAGGTCATTTGTTTAATAAACTCAGTAGGCTTGGGTTTTGGATCTATCAGAATTCTGTCTTGCAAGCCACATCCAGAACATTCTGTTAGTGGCAAGAACTCTGATAAAATTAGGATAGCAACCATCAGAGTGGGTAGCCAAGTAACTAAGACCTGTACTGCAGAGATTAGCAATAAAATCCCAATTCTTACATCTGCTTGGAAGCATGCCCCTCCCTGGTGGGAGAGGGATGATGGCCTTTTGAGAATCATTCTCAGCTCCAAGGAGTCCAGTTCTTCTTCCAAAGGCTGGCTTCTTAGAACTCTTCAGCCTCTGCCAGCTGCAGAGCAGTAGGCCTCTCTCTCCTGTTGGAGCTTTCTCCTCACTTAACATTCGTGGACTGCAGCCTTTTGCCATTTAATGCATGGACAACAACAATCAGCATATAGATTGAGTTGCTAATATAAGAAGAGCAAAATAAAAAGGAGAGGAGAATGTTATAGAGCTGAGTTGGCTTCTTCTGGGGAGAAGATAGCTTCTCAGAAGAGGGGCTGATCAGCTGTCTCTGCCACTTAGCAAAGGAAATGGAGAAGGGTTTTAAAAGGAGGTTGTATCACAAGGTCCCTCCCCCCAGTTCTTGATACACACACAGGAACAGAAAGGAAAGGGAGAAAAGGAGTTAAACTGGGCTGAGGATGTTGGCCTGGTTTTCTGTTTCTTCCCTGGATCTAACAGTCAGCACCTTGTACTAAGCCCTGGCCCTGTCTTCCTTGCTGAAGGGACTTCATTGTACATCCTCTGTTGATGATTATGAGCTCTGCCTCCTCAGATCCGCCTACTTTGAATTTCTGCTACAGCCAGATCTTTGCTTAGTCTTACTACCACAAGGCAGTTAAGACGCAATGTTAGCCCCTGGGTGTGGGGCCACAGGACACGGGATGGGTACACAGGGTCACACTCAGGCCAGGGGCTTGAGGGGCAGGTAACCATAGAAGTACAGATTTAGAATATACATTTCTGATTCCAGAAAAGTGAACTAAGCCTCATGAGATAAAATGGCTCATCAGAGAATCTTGCTCATTGGTAGAAGAGCAGGAATAAAACTTAAGTCATTGAATTCTTAGCCTTTCTTCTCATTGGTGGAGCCTTCTTCAAGGCTCTGCCGATAACATGGTTTCATAGCTCTGATAATTAAACAGCAGTTCTGCCCAGCACTTGTTATCTCTGTTAGGTATCCTGTATGGGAGTTTGCCCTGGTCTGACAGCGTGGGGGCAAAGACAGAGGCTATGGCCATTGCCATGGGGCGTTAAGCCTGGAGATGTACCACCTTGCTTCCTGTGTTGCACCAGCCATTGCAATAATCAAAGCTCTAAATGAAGTCACAGAAGTCAAACCAGTCATTTCCTCTTCATCGCCTTGATTTCTCCTACTTGCAGGGAGGCTCATGATTTTCCTGGTGACTTAGCATTTCCTTGTACTAGGACTTGTCATCATCACTACTCCCACAGCTGATCTTGAGCACACTCCCTCTCTTCCTCCCTCCCATCACCACCTCCACTGGGACCTCCTCCACTCCACCTGTTGCTGCTTTCTGTGCACTGCACAGCTGTCTTGTCCCCATCAGAGGTGCTGTCCTATCCCCAGGCTGGAGGATAGCACCAAAAGGTTCAGTAAGATCTGAGTTGCTGGTGCCCAGAGGTGGGGCTGACATTGCCTGGCAGACCACACACCTGCTGGCAATGTGAACAATTCTGTATATCTGTTGTATATCAGGCACTATACTACAGGCGGGAGGCACCTTGTCTGTCTTAAGAGGAGCACTCTGTTGAATGAAGCAGCAGACAGGAAAATCAATGGCTTCCCTGCAATATAAAGAACCTATGTTGGGTCATAATGCAAAAGGAGTTTTAAGAACCATATGGAGGAACAGTCAAGTCAGGGTGTGCATCAGAAAGCACTTAGAGATGGTGATGCTTTAGGAGAGCATTGGAGTGTGAATAGGGGTGAGGTAAGTGACTAAACAGGGGGAAGGGCATGAAAGAAGGGCACTCTGTTTGTACTGGGGAAACACAAGGGGAAGAGACTGGCAAGTGCCCATGTGCCTTGAATTCATTAAAAAGCTCTGCACCATGGGTGGGTGGGCTCAAGTCAGCAACCTTCTCACTGGAGTGTGCATGTTATATGGAAAGAGAACTCCATTGAGGAGAGTCACAAGACACGGTGTAGACCTGGACCCACTGTGGGGCCCACTGTGAACCAGCTCCATGACCTTGGCAAGTCACTGAGCCCAACCTCATGGAAGAATGGAGTTATTGAGCAGGATGGCCTCAAGTAACCTCACAGCTCCCAAACTATCCTCTCCCTCCAGAACATAGAGTAAAACCAAACAAAAGTAAGACCTCCTCCTACAAATAAGATTTGGGATCAGTAAAGACGGTGGTGGGAGAACGCGCTCGATCCTGGCAAGTGGAGTGAGCTGTGGGGGAACAGAGAAGCAAACTCATTCCCCCACAGGGTCAGTATTCCCTCTGCGGTGAGCAATAGGACATCAGGGTCCAAAGAAATCATACTGAAATGCCAATGGGAACTCTTTTCTGTCACGATGTTTCACTCCAGCACCTTCAATTCTATTATTATACCAAGCGATTTATTCCAAAAACATAAACTCAGCAGCAAGAGTAACTGGCTCTCCAGGGAGAGGTCTCTTCCTCTTTCCCCTCCCCTGTGATCTGTCTCCAGGCTTGAAGTGCCTGCCTCTTCCCCACTTAAGCCCACCCTCAGTGGGAGGGCTGCAGGGGGTATTCACAGAGAGGGGAACTCCAGGTACTCTCTTTGAGTCTGCTCAGACAACTGGGCTGACTACGAGTTGCTACAACTTTTTAGTCTACTTTATTTGAAACCTAGGTTAAACATCTTTCTCTATTTTGTGCTTTAGTTTTCTCATCTCTGAAATGGGGAGAAAAATGCGTGAGTTTTATTTTATAAACTCAAGGAGATGCTACGACTTGGATTCTGGCTAGATTCTCAGCTAGATCAAAGTCGTGCCCTCTCCTCTGTTTGCTGGCACTCCTATCTGAATATGGTTCTGAACAGAGCCCCTTCTCCCATAGGGCCATCATGAAGATCTCTTGTTGACATCACTTCTCAAACCATGGGGCTGGCAAGCACGGTTCATTCACAGAAAGCCTGCGACAACCTGTTAAATCCTTTGGGAATGGAAAACTAAAGAGTTTTTTTTTAATCCTCCTAATAATCCAGTTCGCTTGGCCTCTTCTGACTGAAATGGGAATTGGTTAAGGCCAAGTGGATCCCTGAGTCACATGGGGAATGGGATGGACCAGCACATCTAGGATACCCACTACCTCCTCAGAACCTACAAGGATGCTTTGCTTATACAATACTATTATTTGTCATTCAGCATATACTCTCTTATATTTTAGTGATTACGAAATATAGCCCACTTATATTTTAATCCTTTCAAGAAAAGAGTAGAATGATTCACAGTAGGTTTTCAATAAATAATTGGTGGTGTAATTGTTGATGATTAAAACCCTAGCATCAGGTTTTATGGGTCTGTGTGAGAATTAGAATCATGAACTGTTAGAAGATTAGGGGTCTTAAAGTCCCAGGCCAATTACCTTACAGATGCACATGACATAAATTATAATGTTTTGTGTACAAAATTCACCTTTACATCTTAAAGGGAAGTATGTGTATATGTGTGGGAGACCTATATCTTTTATCATTTAGTCCTCATTCATTCTTTTGTGTGTGTGTGTGTGTGTGTGTGTGGTACTGGGACTTGAACCCAGGGGCATTCTACCTCTGAGCTACACACCCAGCCCTATTTTATTTTATTTTATTTTTATTTTGAAACAGGGTCTCACTAAGTTCCTGAGGCTAGCCTGGAACCTGTGATCCTCCTGTCTCAGCCTCCCAAGTACTGGAATTACAGGCATGTGCTACCACACCCGGCTGAGTTTGGTCCTCATTCTAATGATGAGAAAACAGGCCTGGGGATGTCAAGCATTCCCTTGCTTAAGGTCACAAATTTAGAAGTGACAGGGCTAGGGTTAAAACAATCTGATTTCAAGTGTCATTTTTCTATCTACCACATCATAATTCTTCCTGGTGAATAGACAGAGGCAGCAATTTCCCAACAGTTTATGAACTCTGTCATGGAATCAGGAGAACGGGGAGATGGGAACTGCTCACAGTGACACAGCGAGTAGGAGGCTGAGCCAGGCCTGGAACCTCCAGCTACCCATGGCCCGACCGGCACCCTCATCCATGCCAGGCAGCCCATACACCCGCCAGCTTCTAAGAAGAGAGGAGAGCTTTTTTTTTTTTTTGCCAAGTTCAAATGTGTTGGGAAGAATCTGCACAACTCTGCAAACACTGCACAGCTATCCTAACAAGAGGGCAGCAGGGATTGTCTGGGTTCCATAGCAGTGGCTGGCGCACCTGTGTGTCTCCTTCTACCCAGAGAGGAAGAATGGTCACAGCCAGGCCCATGTTGGCAATAAAGGTGCACTGGATTCCCCCTTGGGGACACGTGTCATGTGCACAAGAGTCAGGGAGTGATGGAATTAAAGCGTGCCTTCCTTGCCCTTGCCAAAGGGAACTCCCTGCAAAGCAATTAAAGTTCGATGAGCTCTGGAGAGGGCTTTCTAACCACCAAGAAGCCATCCCTAGATTTTAATGCAATGCCATTTAGCACCGTTCCTTTTCCACCAACTGTCTGCTATGACACCATGGAGCTAAATAGCAGAGATGCCGAAGTAACAGTCAAAGAAGAGGAAAATTAAGAGGCATCAGCAAGGGGAGAAAAAAGGTTTTTTTTTTTTAATCTAGGAAGGGAATGAGACAGCAATCAATAAAACAGACAGAAGCAAGATGCCTGTTCCAGGTGGCGAGAGGCAGAGATGTCTTTTGTGCGGCAAATTAGTCTAGGATGACAGCCATGCACTCGACAGAGAGGGCAGTGACGGTAATAGCCGGCATTAGCACAGAGCCTGATGCTTTTGGGGACTTCTCATAAACATGCACTTCTTTGATCACATTACTACCCTACAAGATGAGGCAGATGTTAATGTCATTTTATATGTGATAAAAAGCTGTGAGTTTTCATAAGTAAAGGCAGATATGGATCTGGTACCAATCTTGATGCTTTTGGGGCACGGTGCTGCTCAAGCCAATGCTGATATATTTGACAGAAGGACACCGTAGTGAGTTTTCTGGATATTGGAGGTCCACGTTGAACAGGCAGTTGGTGCTACTGTCACCACAGGGAACGAACAGCTGTAATAGGGTCTTGCCATGCTTCCAACCTGAGTGGCCACCATTCTGCATAGCTATCAACATCTATTGCTGTGAGGGAGTGACTTTGTACCCAAAAGGAAGAGTTGGGCCTGGGTGTTGTAATGTGTCTATGTCTCCCAGATTACTCTGTGGTCTGTCTAGGTGCAGGGACAGCCATGTATTCCTGTGACCTAATCTGTTTTTCATGGAAAGGAAAATATAAAAAGTTCCCTCCCTTCTCCTCCAATTTCCCAAACAGTGGATCTTTCTTCAAAGGTCTTGCTTCTCCTGTCATATTTTCTTCTATCTCCCCCAAGCTCCATCCTCTTCACCGACTCCCACTGAGTAAAATATCTTAATTTAACTCACGGAAAGGGATTTCTGTGAGCCTGCATTCTATTTGGGCCATAATCTATTCTTCTTTGTGGCTTCCGAGGAGTCTAAGACTCCACCAGAAGTAACTGAGAAAATTGACTCTCCAGTCACTAGTGGTATAGTAACCACTAGTTACAAGCTTAGGGGCTCGCTGTTTGGAATCAAATTCTTCTCTAGCTGGATGAGATCTCCCATTTGTATAACCATACTATGTGAGGGCCTGACAGAGTCTTGAAGATTTTCACCCAAATTCCTTACTTAATGGCAGAGGAAACTGAGGTCCAGAGGGGTGCATGACAGTCACTTAGTCACTCCTTCCTCCATTCCCATTTTCCAACTCAACTTTAATTTACCCCCCCCACCCGACCAATTTCTAAGTATACTTGCTCTTGAGACAACTCTCTTCTTTTTAAACATCTTATAAGCCGGGTGTGGTGGCACACGCTTGTAATCCTAGTACCTGAGAGGCAGAGACAGGAGGATTGCAGGTTTGCGGCCAGCCTCAGCAACTTAGTGAGGCCCTCCGCAACTTAGTGAGACCCTGTTTCAAAATAAAAAGTAAAATAGGGCTGGGGGTGTAGCTCAGAGGTACAACATCCCTGGGTTCAATCGCCAGCACACACACACACACACACACACACACACAAATCTTATAAGGGAGAGTGCTTTCTTTTAAGCCCGATCTGGAGAAGGTCACTAAAGTGTCTGTCAATCCCTTAAAACAGGATATGCTACTCTAACATCATTAAAGTCATCTTTCCAGATAACTTTTATTTTTGTGGGACTGGGAATTGAACCCAGGTTTTTTTTTTAACTTCTGAGCTACACCCCCAGCCCTATTTTACTTATTTATTTATTTATTTATTTAGTATTTTGAAACAGGGTTTCAATAAATTGCTGAGGGCCTTGCTAAGTGTCCAAGGCTGGCCTCAAACCTGCGATTCCCCTGTCTCAGCTTCCCAAGTACTGGGATCACAGGTGTGCGCCACCATGCCCGGCTCCAGATAACTTTTATTTGTCTTGCTGCCCTATTTCCTAAACTTTTTCAGTGAAGAGACAGGAAAGGGGTTTCCATGTTTGTATGTTTTTCTACAGATGTCAAATGGGCAAGTTTGACACCTCTCCTGTGGCTTTCCTTCTATTGTTGATGTTAAAGAATTAGAATTCCCAAGCTCATAAGCCACATGCTTAGCCCCCAAAAGTCAAATAAAGGTCGGTCCACTGGAGAACTGACTCTTTGCTTAATGACCAAAAAAAGTAATATCTTTAAAAGCTTTCTCTTTCCTTTCATGCCAAAGTTCAGTTTGATTTATTAGGCTGGATCAGCCTAGGCTTCTGGCACTCAGGCATGTCAGAGAGCAAAATTGAGACAGAGAGCAAGATGGGAACCCTCACATGTGGGGGCTGGAGGACAAAGGTGTAGTGGGCAGGTTTCAAGGAAGCACCCCAATTTTCTACCATGAAGTTCTCAATACACGCCCATAAGCATCTTAAAGGCAGTTGCAAAACTGCCAAAGAAGCCAGACTAAAAATACCCAAAGAACAGCCTGGATCAAGGAGAAATGCAGAGAAGGGTGTGAGGTCGCCACAGGAAGGTGTGAGACTCAGCACAGGAGCCAGACTGCGGTGCCCGGCTCAGGCTCCTGTGCCAGGCGACTGAGCCATGATCAGTTGGATGTAGCTGGGGAGAAATGGATGCATCTGAGTTTAGACTCTGTTTTATTTTTGAGTCAGTCCAGTCCAATTGTGCAGCAAGGATATCTGATGAGCACCTATCATGTGCCTTAGAACTGAAAGTGCAAGAATACACCCAGTTGTGGAAAAGTGCATTTCTGCACGCTTTTATTTAATACTTCTTAGATGAAAGTCATGTTTAAAAGATGAACTAAACATTTTAGACTAATGGGGTGCCGTATATTGAATTATTAAATGTTATAATATTAGCCATTAAGAATAAATATTTCTTCCTTAAATATTCAACATCATTTCTTTTTTAAAAAGAAATTATTTAGTGATTGTGTGTGTGTGTGTGTGTGTGTGTGTGTGGTACTGGGGATCAAACCCAGGGCCTCACACATGCTAGGCAAGCACTCTACTACTGAGCTATATCCCAAGCCCTATTTATTGATTTAATTTTTAATTGACAATAAAAATTGTATTTATGATGTATCACGTGATGTTTTGTTATATGTACATAGTGTAGAATGGCTAAATCAAGCTAATTCACATATGCAACCTCACATGTTTATCATTTGGTGGTAAGAACACTTAAAATATACTTCTTAGCAATTTTCAAGAATATAGTACATCATTATTAACTAAAGTCACCATGTCCTATAGTAGATCTCAAACTTCTTCCTCCTGTCTAACTGAAATTTTGTATCCTTTGACCAACATCTTCCCAACTCCCCTCTGCATGAATTATTGAAGACTGTGTCATGGCTCCCCATTGCGCTTGTTAACAATTAGTAGCTTAGCTTTATAAGCTTCCTGGTTCTCTGTCTACTCCAGTGCAGGATCCTTCTGCTAGCACTTAATCATGTGTCCCTGCCAAATATTATCTCTAGTCTGCATTTTCCAGCTATGAACCATTTGTTCTTCATTGTTGGGAACATTTTACTATCAGAACATTTCCCCCCTCTCTTCCAGGACTTCCATCAGCATATCCAATAATGCTCAGGCTCTTGGTCTCCAGGCAGGAGCAACCCACTTCCTTGACCTTTTGCCCAGGATGTTTCCAAGTTTCGTACACCTCCCTTCAAGTGCCTCTTAACGGAGGAGCAAAGAGGTAGGAGAGGAGTGGTGAGTAGTGGGCTAGTCTTACTTTCTTCACCCAAAGCCATGTTCTCCATGTTGCTGGAAAACAAGCAGAATCACCTACTTGTTCATTTTTAATTATTTAATTGATACATAATAATTGTAGATATTTATAGGGTAAAGTGTTTTTTTTTCAGTACTGAGGCTTGATCCCAGGGCTTTGCACTTTCTAGGCAAGAACTTTACCACTGAGCTACGTTCCCACCCCTTTTATAAATTTTATTTTGAAACAGGGTCTTGGTAAGTTGTCCAGACTGGGCTTGAATTTGCAATTCTCCTGCCTCAGCCTCCCAAGCAACTGGGATTACAGGTGTGCACCACCAAACCCAGATCTACTGTGATGTTTTGATACATGTATTCAAATGAGTAATGATCAAATCAGGGTGATTAGCATATCCATCCTCTGAAATAGTTATCATTTCTGTGTGTTGAGAACATTCAAAATCCTCTCTTCTATTTTGAAATCTATAACAAATTATTGTTATAGTCATCCTAGTGTGCTATAGAACTCTAGAACTTTCTCCTAATTGTGTTTTGTACCCAGTCCCCAACCTTTCTCTATCCTCCCTCCTCCCATCCTTCCCTGGCAATCACTATTCAACTCTTTAAGTCTATGGTATCAATGTATTTAGCTTCCATGTATGAGTGAGAACATGCAGTATTTGTCTTTCTGTGCTTGGCTTATTTCACTTTCTTCATATTTTTAATTAAAAATTATTGTTTGAGGCAGAGACCTATTTTTGAGTCATCAAGTCAAAGACAGAATGATACAGACATCCATCCACAGGACACAAAGAACAAAGTTTAAAAAAGTAGAATCAGACATTAGGCATTTATATTATGCATAGATCAAGGTAAGTGTGTTTGTCACCCTGATGTAATTTGGTTAATCTGTCCCTGGCTGTTCCCTCAGGAACCTCTTCTTCCCCTGTATCTTACATTATTTTCAAAGTCTATTCCTTTTAGAGGACAGAAGTGCAGATCCATCTGACCTTCCATTGCAGAATCTTGCTGCCAATTGTGATTTGTGAGAGATGGATTGAGCTAGAGGTCATGAAGTGACTCAAGAGAACTGAGTGCTATTGATGAATTTTTGGGCATTTTGTCAAAAATTTAAACCACCTGTTTTCTTTTGCTCAGGTTTGACCCATTTGTGTAAGTTTCATTTTGGGATAATATCCTGCATACAGAGTATATATCATCATTATGAAAAGTGGACATGTAAGTCTACTTGTAGATACAGGAGCTTTGCTTTATCTAAGCCCCCTGCAAGTGCTTTATATTTGGGGGGGGGTCCCAGAGATTGAACCCAGGGGCATTCTATCTCTGAGCTACACACCCAGCCCTTTTTATTTTTGTTTCAAAACAGGGTCTTGCTAGGTTGCTGAGAGTCTCACCACATTGCTGAGGCTGTCCTTGAACCATGATCTTCCTGTGTCAGCCTCCCAGATACTGGGATTACAGACATGCACCACCATGCCCAGCCAGTGTTTCATATTTTATGGGTGGAGAATGGTAAGTTTGTTGGTGGCTGGGATCCAGAGAAATTGAAGCAGCTCTATTTCCCCAGAGCCAGTTGTAGTTTGCACTTGTGGCCTCCAGCACTCCATGCTCATGAGAGATGAGAGCAGAGAGCCCCTGAGTCCAATGGCCACCTCTACCTTTGAAAAGCAGAGGTGCTTCCTTGTTTGAAGGACTGGTTTGATGGGCTGGACAGGTAATAAAGCCCCACTGACATCCGATCTCTATATCCTATGCCACTGGCATTAATCAGGGGTCCTAGATCCCTCAGAGAGAGAAGTAATTGTTTCTGGACCTCATATTCTCTCGGCCTTCTTTTCTGAGGTTGCTGGTCAGATTTGGTGCAGTTCTCCATCCCAAACTCTGGTGTTTCCGCTTTCTACAAATTCAGGAGAAGTCTGTGCCTCTGGCTGTCTGATTTCTTGCTGCCACACCCCTAACCCACCTCGAACTCAGCCTGTAGTCCACCCATGACATAACCACAAACCCTCACGGAGCCTGTACTAGAGCCAACCCTTGTCTGCAAAACACCATGTGGGCCATTTGGGTGAGTTGTGTCTTTTGAAATTTCTGCCTGAGGCAGGAGCTGTAGGAGAGACTTTAGGAGGAAATGAAGACCCCCACATTAGAAAATAAAGGCCAGGAAGGCAGGGGTTTTTGTTTATTTTGTGCATAATAGGGATTTAATAAAGATCTGTTGCATGAATGGATGAATGGGTATGGTGGAGAGTAGAAAGGCAGAGGCTGATAACTCTCTGACACAACAAAGGGATGGAGTTGCTATGGTTTGGATATGCTTTGTGCCCTATGAAACTCATGCTAATATTTGACTCTCAGTGTAGTGGTATTGAGAGCTGGTGGGAACTTTAAGAGGTGATCAAGGCAATAAAAGGACTAATGGTTTTCTCTCTAGAGAGACTCAATTAGTTACCCGAGAGCAGGTTCTAGAGTAAGTCTTACCTCATGTTTTGCCTCTCTTGCATATGCCCACTCCTGTTCCGCTTTTCTACCATGCTATGAAGCAGTACGAGACCCTTGCCAGATTTCACCGCCTGATCTTGGACTTCCAGCCTTTAGCACTGCGAACTAAATAAACTTCTCTTCTTTTTAAATTACCCAGTCTCAGGATTCTTCCATAGCAATAATAAATAAACTAATGGAGCCGGGCACAGCTGTGCACGCCCGTAATCCCCATACTTGGGAGACTGAGACAGGAGGATTGCGGGTTTGAGGTCAGCCTCAGTAACTTAGTGAGATCCTGTTTAAAAATAAATAAATAAGCCGGCGTGGTGGCGCATGCTTGTAATCCCAGTACTTGGGAGGCTGAGACCAGAGGATCCGGGTTCGCAGCCAGCCTCAGCTACTTAGTGAGGCCTCCACAACTTAGTGAGACCCTGTTTCAAAATAAAAAAAATAGACATTTGATTTATTTTCCTTATTACAAACCACCTTGATGCATGACCTTGATATGTATCTTGGGATGTATCTAGCAGTAATGCTGCTCAGTTGTAGGGGAGGTGTATATTTGATAGGAGTAGATACTGTCAAACAGTTTTCCATAATGCTTATACCATTTTGAACTACTACCCCTCTCATGTGAGTTCCTTATGCTCTATAGCTTCATGAAAATTTTGTATTATCAGCCTTTTTAATTTTAACTACTCTTATGTGTGTGCAGTGGTATTTCATTCTATTTTAACTTGCATTTTCTTTATCATGAGGTATTTTATATATTTATTTATTTATTTATTTATTTATGTTTTTATTGGTGCATTGTAGTCTCACTTCACAATGAGTATCAGTTTGGTGTTAACATACATGCACACAGCTCTTGGTGTCCCTCCCCCCC
>PVJS01013933.1:0-12165 GCA_004027185.1 Glis glis
CACACACACAAAAAAATTCAAGTTGAGCTTTATATTTTGCTATTGATGACTTGAAAGCTTAACCACTAATAGCAAATACATATATCATATCCTTTTTGACATTTTTGATAACTAGGTCCATGGACCCCTAGCAGGACATGCCTTGGGAGCTGAGTAAATACAAGGATAGTAACACTTTGTTAGACTCATTAAACTTTTTAAAACAATATCATTTCTAAATATTTGTGTGTGTATGTCATCAGCTCTGCATTTCTGTGATAAAATACCTAAGATGAAGAACTTAAAAGAGAAAAAATTTATTTTGGCTGCCATTTTCAAAAGTTTCAGTCCATGGTCATTTCACTGTATTGCTTGGGCAAGGCAGAACTCATGGCAGAGAGCATGTGGTGGAGCAGAGCTGCTTCCTCATGGTGTCTGGGAAGCAGAGTGGGAGAGGAAGGGGCAGACGTCCCAATATCCCCTTCAAAAGCAGACCTGCAGTACCCTTCCACTAGCCCCACTTCCTAAAGGTTCCTTCCAACAGAACAAGGGCTCGTGACCAAGCCTTTAACAGATGAGCCTTGAGGGACATTCTAGATCCGAACTGTAACAGTATGTATCTTTTAAATATAAGAACTCAAAGTAACAGGCCATTATCACACCTGGAGATACCCAGCAGTTCTGTAATATCATTAAATGTGTAGATAGTGTTTAGATTCCAGAAGTACTTTTTTTTGTATTGTCCTTTACAAGTCTTAAAGAAGAGAGCAAACAGAACTATGCATACAAAACAGGAGCCTGCTAATTCACCAGTTTGTTAATAGGACATATACATGTTAATTTTGCCCACAATCAAAGGAGCACCCCTTTTTTTCAAATGGTTAAATTCATCTCGTCATTATCTAAAACGCTTATTTGATATAAAACTAGATAAAGTACGTAGAGAATGAACATAAATCATTGTTTTATTATATTGCTTAAGTTTAGTTAAGCTTAATTACTTATTAAGCTAACTGTATTCCTGCTATATGACATACTCATTTAATCAAGAAAATCAGCAGTGAAATAACTTCTTTCAATAATACATAGATGATTGAAGGGAACATTTATTTGCTTTGTTGGTTACTCTATTTTTATTCTTTTTTTTTATGGTACTATGGATTGAACCCAAAGGCATTCTACCTCTGAGCTGCACCCCAGCCCTTTCCATTTTTTATTTGAAACAGGATCTCACTAAGTTACTGTGTTCTCAAACCTGTGATCCTCCTGACTCAGCCTGCCAAGTATTGGGATTACAGGTGTGTGCCACCCTGCCTAGCTGACTGCTCTATTGTTATACTCCCTAATACAAGCAGCTGACTGCTGCTGCTGCTGCTTTTTTTTTTTTTTTTTGGTGTGTGTGGATGGAACCCCAGGGGCATTCTACCTCTGAGCTACACCCAGCCCTTTTTTTTGTTTTGTTTTGTTTTGAAACAGGGTCTCGCTAAGTTGCTGAGGCTGGTCTCAAACCTGCGATGCTCTCCCAGCCTCCCAAGTACTGGGATTATTACAGGTGTGCACCACCATGCCTGGCCCAAAATTTATTTTGATGAGAGAAGGGTTAAAAGAGAAACCCTACCTTTTCTTCCTATTTAAAGACTCCCATCTCTCCCCTAGAAAATAGTCATTAATAAAAATTTTTAAATCCTAAAAGCCCTGTTTAATGCAAAATATTTTCAGAATACTGCTTCTTTCGTGTATACTTCCAGAGATACTCCATGTTTACGCAGAATGATTATTGCTGCTTATCTGCATAGAAATAGGTATTAAAAATATTACTACTGTAATATACTTACCATTTTTTAACTTTATGTTTAGACTCCTCGGAGACAAAAAAAGCTGTTTTGCCGCTACCACGATGGAAACCGGAATCCTAAGTTTATTCTGGCTCCAGCCAAACAGGAGGACGAGTGGGACAAGCCCCGTATTATTCGCTTCCATGATATTATTTCTGATGCAGAAATTGAAATTGTCAAAGATCTAGCAAAACCAAGGGTAATTTTTTTTCTCAATTTACTGTGCCTGTGTATCTATTTTTCCTTTGTATGATAACAGATATGATCGTTGATAGGGCAATAACTCCACTGATAGTTTTAGATATTGTTGCCTCAACATAATGGAGTTGTTAACTATGCTGTGTCTGTGCCAGGTTTTCTTAGTTTGTTATCAACACAAGTAACTGCAGCTGGGTTTTACATACTGTATCATGAAAATCAAATGAGATTTTTATTCATTCTTAACATATTTGTGTTTCATTGTCTTACTGAAAAACTTCTATAAATTTTGTAGTCCTAATTTCAGAGGCCATTCAAAGCTCAGCTTTTTCATACCTTCTACATTTTTATCTGAAAGAATATTTGAAGTAATTTTATTGCCTGCTAGGCACATTAATACTAGAAAAATATAATTGGGCATAAGCATCACGCTCAGTTTTAAATTATGACATCATGGTTTTCTGACTTCAGCCTACATCATTTATCTTAATGAGAAAATAGTCTAGTGTAGGTTAAACCCAATCCTATAAACTTAGTATTCAGCATAGAATTTTTTATTCTCTGTGAGAATATGGGAGATTTGTCCATTATGCTCTTGCCTTTTCCCTGTCAGCTTGCTCTTAAAACATAGCTCATCATATTGATAGTAAAATACAATCTTGTATCACTTTCAGAAAGTTAACATAAATAAATGCTAGGCACGTTCTTGCTCTCTTATTACACAGGGGCTGGTAATTTTTTTCTGTAATGGTCAAGATAATAAATACTTTTTAGGCTTTGCAGGCCATATGGTCTTTGTCACAACTAAACAACATCACTGTAGTGTAAAAGCCGCCAAAGAAGATATGTAAATGCATGAGTGTGGCTATATTCCAATAAAATTTTATTTATAAAAACATTAGACAGCTGAATTTGGCATGTGGGTTTGCTGACCCTTGTTACATCATAAAAGTTTGAATTATCTAGCTATCTGTACTATAAAACAAACTTAGAATAATTTTTTTACTACTTTTCCAAATTGGTACTTTTTTTTCAATCAAAGAAAGATTATGTTGTAGATGCAAAAGACTGGTCTAATAATGAGTGCTGTGCAGTGAAATTCTCCTATACTGCCAAGCAGAATGCC
Organism: Glis glis; assembly: GCA_004027185.1. Taxonomy (NCBI): domain Eukaryota; kingdom Metazoa; phylum Chordata; class Mammalia; order Rodentia; family Gliridae; genus Glis; species Glis glis. The sequence continues at coordinate 3,139 of PVJS01013933.1, forward strand.
ACTTAATATTACATCATATTCTGTTATTCTCTGTTCCTACTTTAATCGTTTATTTTTGGTCAGTAAACCCAGTTTACCAAAATATATTAGTAAAATATTCATTAAGAATTCATCTCTGCGTATGAAGGCTTCAGTCTTCAAAGGCGATTCCCTAGTTTGGGTTGTTTTTGATCAGTAAATTCGGTGGCAATAAAATTTCATATTTTGTTAACCTCAGGATCATTCTACCATTAAAAAAAAAGTTTGAAATAATTATCTTGGCCGTCATCTCTTTCCTACTATTTTTAACATTTATGAGTTCTTTTCATGTGCTTTTATGCAATCCAAGACTATTTCACTGTATATGTTATTGAGTGGATATCTTGAAGGGAGAAAAGATTGACCTTAAAATGAATTTTAAACATTATTAACCTTTGTAAATGGTTCTATCACTACAAATTAAAATCAGAAGTTTTGGAATAGATCATTAATTGTAAATAGCCATTCTTATAAGGTATACTTCAGATTTTAGAAATTTCTCTTTTCCTCACTGTCACATCCTTTTGCCATTGAAAGGAATTTAATTTCCAGTCTCTTTTGTTTGTGTACCCTCTGTTCATGCAACACAAAAATAAGATAATTAAAAAAATACAAAACCCTAAGAAACCAATTGGCTTTCACTGCTCAACACAAGGTGACTGGAAGTGTATGGAGTTATTTCCTCTATTCACTCTCCTTTGGGGGAAAAAGAAAAAAAAACCAGAATTCTGTCTGGTTGGATAAATATCATTTTTTGTCTTGTAATGCAACTGTTCTGATGGTTGGCTTCACAGCTGAGGCGAGCCACCATTTCAAACCCAATAACAGGAGACTTGGAGACGGTACATTACAGAATTAGCAAAAGGTAAGAGATGTGTATGCTGCATATTTTTCCCTATAATGAGTATTTTGTTCGTCCTACAGGAATTTTTATTCACTTAAGGGAAGTAGGTCATTTTCAGTCTCCAGCTCAAGTCACCGCCTTACATATATATACATACAGATAATACATGGATAAACTACTTTGTGTTTCACAAGGTTTTCCTTTTAACTAGAAGTTCTATTTTTAATCTTTAATTGGTCTGTTATGTTGAGGGAATTAATATGCTTTGTAGTTTTCTTAAGATCAAGTATCAGATATCCAGGAAATGGCCTGATACTTGTTTTCTTTTTCCCCTTTTTTGCCAAAGTGGGAAGTAAAGAAAAAGCAGCAGCCTGGTTAATCTGGTGACAGTCTTTGCTTACGCAGTTCTCACATTCTTAAGTGCTACAGTGACTCACATCACCCTTCATGGGGACTGTGTTGGCTCTTACATCTTATAAAATATCATTGTCATTATAGAGTAATCTTTATTCCTCCTTTTGGAGTTTTTATTAAAAAAAAAACTTGCTGACTCCGAAGTTGGCATTGAAAAGAACAGTTATTGCTTCTGAACTCAGCCATCTAAAAATTACTTATGAACTTAGTTGCCTTTTACTTTGCAGAGACTGAAAACCAGTTTTACCTTGGTGAGAGTTTTTTAAAGCGTACTTATGGCAACTAGGTTATTTTTCCCCCAAAAAAATATTTGAAGAACATTAAACTTCTAGATCTGGGAAAGCTCCTGTGAAACCCAGTGCTATAAATCATTTACATACAGCTTCAAATGATTTTTTAAAAAAAGTGAAAGGACAATAAATCAACAAAAATCTGTCAACCATTTTCTCTCGATTTAGAAGTGGCTGTTCTTCCTGCCACCTTTCTAAATGCATTTTGCTGATTTGAAACCATTGCTTACCATCCAGACCAATCTGAATCCTTCCAATCACCTGTGGCTTGGCAAAACAAAATGATCAAAAGCCCAAAATTGCCTGCTACTGGAGTAAGTCCTTGTCCTTTCTCTTTTTTTGTAGCTGAGCCGAGCTACAGTACATGACCCTGAGACTGGAAAATTGACCACAGCACAGTACAGAGTATCTAAGAGGTAAGGGAGTAATGGAGAGAACTCTAGTCATATATGGATCATTTTCTTTCTTGAGAATTTAATTTTCACAGAATCCATGATATGTTTTTTTTTTCCTTTTTGTGGTACTGGGGGTGGAACCCAGGGGCCCTGCCTTCTACCTACAGGCTGTACCCACAGCCCAATTTTATTTCCTATTTGGAAATGGTCTCACTAGGTCGATGAGAGTCTCACTACTTGCTGAGGCTGTCTTCGAACCTGTGATCCTTCTGTCTCAGCCTCCCACGTACTGGGATTACAGGCATGCGCCACCACGCCTGGCAATGATATGGTTTCTAAGACCAAGATTGTTAGCTGTAGGTATTTGACAACTTCTGTGCTTTAATTTTCCTAATAAACTAATAAATAGACATGATTATGTGGCCATTAATAGACATTTTCCGAAGTAATTTATCAGATTACAAGTGCCCAGTAAGAGTCGCCAAACCCTGATACATAAAGCTGTATTCTCCTACTGAAATGAGAGAAGTTCCCAAGACCCTTACAGAGCAGAGTCTAATTTGGATTCTTGTTCTAAATAGGGGTAAAAATTCTCTGGGCCACCCGTGGCTATAGGTATTAATAAAGTAAAAGCCTTGAATTACTACATAATGAAGTCTTTGCAAGTCAACCAGTTTCAAATTCCTTGCTTTTAACAATGTGTAAAGAGAATCTAATTAGGTTGTTAGCTGATAGGTCACTAAAATAATTTTTAAGAATAGATCACTGTGTAATTTAGGTATACAACTAAGAAAGAACTCAGAGGATTGAGCAACATTATTCCAACAGAACTTTTCCACTGACTTATGTGAAGAAGATTTGTTAGGTCTCATAAAAATGAAAATAGAAGTATCATTACAATGAATTCTGTTTTATTCTAACCCTAAATAGTTATCCACAGATAAAAATAGCTAAAAATAAATATAAGCTCCATCCATCTCATTGGGTATATTTAAGCATATTTTCATTTAAATTTGATAGTGATTAATATTATTTAGGTTAATGTGTGATATTAATAATTGTAGTAATGCAGTACAGAAGATATTAGTGCATGCCTTTATGTTATAGGGCATTTACCTTTTTACCAATTATATAAATATTTTAGAAAAGTATATGATGAATAGAAGACTTTATGGTGTATCACTTTAGGACAAGGCTTCTTAATCTCAACAACTATTGACATTTGAATCAGATAATTCTTTGTTATTGAGGCTATCTTGAGCTTTGTAGGATAATTAGCAGCATCTCTGGCACCCACTAGATGCCCCTAGCACCCTTTCTCCAATTGTGACAATTAAAAATGTCACTAGACATTGCCAAATGTTGCCTGGTAGGCAAAATCCTCACCACCATCCCCAAGGACTCCACCCCTCTACCTCTGTTGAGAACCACTGTTCTAGGGTAAGAATGGAATGAAAATGAAAGTTCAAGGAGGAAAAAATAGATGTAAAATTTCCAAGTATTAATAATTGTATCTTGTATCTTATAAGTGGATAATGGTGGGCAACAAATCATTATGGTTTTTAGATTTCACTAGATACACTTAAAAAGTACTCATTTTCCAGAAATTACCAGTATCTTCAGGGTGACAGAATGAACTGATTTGAAACTTTATGAAAATTTTAGTTGCCAACTAAAAAATAGTACATAGGGATTTTTGTTTGTTTGTTTGGAGGGAGGGAGGGAGTCAGGGAGTGATTGGGGATCAAATTCAGGGCCTAGCACATTCTAGGCAAGCTACATCCCCAGCCCACATAGATATTTTTATTGGTTCATTATAATTATAAGTAATAGTGGGATTCATTATTACATATTTGTGCATGCGCATAACATAATTTGGTCAGTTTATTCCCCAGAACCTCCCCTTTCTCTCCTCTCCTCCCTTCTCCTGGATCCCTCCCTCTACTCTACTGGTCTCCCTTCTGTTTTCATGAGGACATCCCCCTTTTGTTTCCTTTTTTTCTCTCTAACTTCCACATGAGAGAAAACATACTACCCTTGACTTTCTGAGTCTGGCTTATTTCACTTAACATAATGCTTTCAAGTTCCATCTCTTTTTCTGCAAAAGACATAAGGAAGTACATAGATTTTTAGCAAGTATTTTAGGAGGTGCCCAAACAAAAAATTCTGAAAACTGTGAGTCATAGCAGAAGTACTACAAAGGTTAGACAGGATGCACTGATTCAGCATTTCCTTACTCTTTTTTGGATAGAGTTATGTCCTTCATGCATTAACCTTAAACATCACCATATATATATTATGGTTTCCTGATTGTGCCCTATACCACCACTTACCCTCTTGCTCCAATAAATGTAGGGAACAAAAGTTTTTTCTTACCCCTCATTAGGTTCATGGCCAAGACCCTTATAAAAAAGACAGATGAACAAGAGGAAAGCCTATGAACTTATTTAATACAAGTTTTACATGACAGGAGAGCCTTCAGAAATGAAGTCCCAGGGGATCAGGGATACCTGTGTATTTTTATGTTAAGTTTGGTAGAGCGGACAGTCAGCAGAGTATGATTGGACAAAAGGGGTATGAGCCAATGGTGGTAAGCTGGAGCGACCTTAGCAAGGCCTGTTGTTCTTGTGCTCCTTGGCATCTCTGCATCTTTGTGGATAAGGGTGCGCCTGTCCTCCAGCCCTAGGGAGGGCGCCTCTCCTCCAGGTCCAGGGAGGGCACCTCCGGAATGAAAACCTCTGTTTTAGAGGAAGGCCGTAGCCTTTCACAGCCTGCTCCAGGGAAGAAGAGTGGGAGAAGGGTAGAGACATCTTCTGGCTTCTGATGTTTCGTCAAATACCAGGATGCAGCCAGGCGTGGTGACACACGCTTGTAATCCCAGTACTTTGGGAGGCGGAGACCAGAGGATCTGGGTTCGCGGCCAGCCTCAGCTCTCTCTCTCTCTCTGTCTCTCCCTGTCTCTCTCTCTCTCTCTCTCTCTCTCTCTCTCTCTCTACTTAGTGAGGCCCTCCACAACTTTATGAGACCCGGTTTCAAAATAAAGCATAAAAAATAGGGCCGGGGGTGTAGCGCAGAGGTAGAACGCCCCTGGGTTCAATCCCCGGTACCACGAAAAAAAAAATACCAGGATGCCATATTTTGAGGTACAGTGTCCTGAACTTTATCAGAAGACATGAAGAAAATTTAATTTGCTATAATAAGATTTTTAATCATAAGAGCCAATTATCTTTAAGAAACACTAATAGACGATAAGGGTTTGCAGAAACCTGTTTCAATAGACATGTTTTAAGACATAATATACAATGCTTCTGAGCATTGTAATTAAGCCTAATTGTAAGTTAAGTTTAAGCTAGTTTTCTGTTTTATTTTAAGTGGCAGCAGAACACATTTAGCCAGTAGTGTTAGAAGCCTCTGAATAAGACCAGGATAATTTCATTCAGTCTGGGCAAACTATGCAGTGTGTGTGTGTGTGTGTGTGTGTGTGTGTGAGAGAGAGAGAGAGAGAGAGAGAGAGAGAGAGAAAATTTGACATTTGCCATCCCCCACTGTAAATCTGAATTTTGAAGACTTTTATAAGTGAAATAAATGAACATTCTGTTTTCTTTAGAAATTATAAGATAAAAGTAAAAGACATCTCATGCAAAATGGAGGATAATTTATGTGTTCTGATGCCAATAATCCTTTTGCTCTGGGAACATCTGTATTTTGAAAAGTTCCAGAAGGAACTTCAAATAACTTATTTTGAAAAATTTCTAAGGGATTACATCATTTTATGTGGAAGTAAAAAATTATTCCAACATTCCAGAAAATGGAATTCTCTTTGGCAAAATAATGTGTGGAAATCCTTTACTGTTTAAAAAAACATAAAACAGAAAAGTTTAAGCCAGGGATAAGTGGGGCATACCTGTACTCCTAGTTAATCAGGAGGCTGAGGCAGAAGGATCACGTGAGACCAGGAATCTGAGACCAGCCTGGTTTTCTGTTTATATTACTAATCATTCTTAACTTTTGTCAAATCTTGTTTTTTTTTGCAGTATTAAAGACAAAAAGCTTCTGGGTGCTGTGACGCACGCCTGTAATCCCAGTGCTTAGGAGGCTGAGACAGGAGAATCACAAATTGGAGGCCAGACTTAGCAACTTAGCAAGACCCTGTTTCAAAATTTAAAAAAAAATTAAAAAGGGATGTGGCTTGGAGGTAGAATGTCCCTGGGATCCCCAGTACCCAAAACAACAACAAAGAAAAAAGCTAGCCTGGCACAGTGGCACATACCTATAATCCCAGTAGTTAGGAGGCTAAGACAGGAAGATTGCAGGTTGAAGGACAGCTTCAACAATGTAGTGAGACTCAGCAACTTAGTGAGACCTGTTTTAAACAAAAAATAAAAAGGGCTGGGAGTGTAGCTCAGCAGTAGAATACTTCTGGGCTCAATCCCCAGTACCAAAAAAAAACAACCCTCAAAATTAACTATAGCTTGTTAATGGAAAAGCTAATAATTTCAACTAGATCAGAGAAATGGAATTTTCATTTTTGAAAAGTAAGCATTCAGTTACATGCTCTGAAAAGACAGTTCAATTAACTTGTAAAGTCCAGTTGAAGTAATATAATGTTGTACACAATCTGTTTTAAAATGATAGAAAAAGCTTCTTTGATTCTAGTGGATTATTCTTGGAAATGGTTTTCTTTTTTTTCTTTACTCTGAAGTAATGATTTCCTTCAATATATTTATGATATAAATGTAGTATCTATAGTATATTTATGCTTAAGATTTAGTTTACCCATGTTAATTAGGAATAAATTAAGTAGAAAAGTATAAAATAACTTTAAAATATATAAGCAAATACAGATAGTTTTGAATGATTTCATATTTTTAAAAATTGGCATAACTTTAACAAGAATACTGACCTCTAATGGGTTGAACAGTGGTTCTTAGACTGAGATAACTAAAATGGACAGATCTGTAGTGTTATCACGTTAATTATCCTACCAAGACTAGATAAATCCCTAGTCTAGAGAAATAGCCTTTGTTATTCTAAACCACTTAGAAAAGAATTATTAGAACCTTTGCCATTAGTAACTGGCATGTTGATTGCTTGAATTAGTTTTTGCCTTTGCAAAAACACAACATAGTTACTTTATTTAAATTTGTTTTATTTATTTTTGTTTTTATTTTGTTTATTTTGTTATTTTTTATTGTATTTATTATTTTATTTATTTTGTTATTTTTATTTATTTTGTTTTATTTATTTATTTATTTAAATTTGTTTTATTTATTTAAATTTTATTTTATTTAAAATGTTAATTTTCATATGTGATTTGTGTTAAGGAGAAGGTGGTGATAGGGTTCAAATTGTATTACTGACATTTTCCTTTAGAGGTTTTGTAACAATCCACAAAACCTCCAAAATGGTATTGTCTATGTACTTGAGCTTGCCTTCCTTACTCATATATTAGAAATAGTCATACAGTGTGATAGTGTTGCTTCTTTCATTACTAAAGCAACAATAATAAAATATTCCCATGATATTCTTAAAAATTGTATATTAAAAGAAGAATAAAGGCTTTTTAAACAACAGACTCAAAAAGAAATAAATAAATGTTATTCTAATAGAATATACAATATGGCTCTCAGGTCCTGTCATTAAAGCCAAAAAGAAGCTAGTTATGCTATTTAGCTCTCAGTGGAAGTTAGGGATGTATATAAAGTTATTTGAAGAAAGTTCTTTTTTCTTCCTGGCACTAAAATTGTATTTTATGGAGAAAATATTGTATGACTTAGTTCTGACATTTTCAATTATAGTTGTACAAAAGAAAGAAATGATCTAATGAGCCGGCCGTGGTGGCACACGCTTGTAATCCCAGTACTTTGGGAGGTGGAGACCGGAGGATCCGGGTTTGCGGCCAGCCTCAGCTCTCTCGCTGTCTCTCTCTCGCTGTCTCTCTCTCTCTCTCTCTCTCTCTCTCTCTCGCTCTCTCTCTCTCGCTCTCTCTCTCTGTGTCTCTCTTTCTCTCTCGCTGTCTCTCTCTTTACTTAGTGAGGCCCTCCGCAACTTCGTGAGACCCGGTTTCAAAATAAAGTATAAAAAATAGGGCCGGGGGCGTAGCACGGAGGTAGAACGCCCCTGCGTTCAATCCCCGGTACTGCAAAAAAATAAATAAAAAAAAGAAATGATCTAATGATTTTTCCTATTAAAGTAAATGCTATAGCTGGGCATGGTGGTATATGCCTGTAATCCCAGTACTTGGGAGACTCATAGGTTTGAGGACAGCCTTAGCAACATAGCAAGACCCTCAGCAACTTAGTGTAAGACCCTGTGTCAAAATAAAAAAAAAAAAGGCTAGGGGTGTAGCTCAGAGGTAGGATGCCCCTGGGTTCAGTCTCCAATACAACACACACACAGTAAATGCTGCAAGTTTATTTCTAAATTTTTTATCTTCTAATTTTTCTTTTGTAGCCTTATTATTTATCTATTTTTGTAGTACTGGAGATTGAACCTGGGGTATTCTATTCTGCCTCTGAGCTACACCACCAGGACTATTTTATTTTGAAACAGGGTCTCATAAGTTACCAAGCATTGGCCTCGATACCTGCAATCCTCCTGTTTTAGCCTCCCAAATACTGGGATTACAGGTATGCACCACCAAACGTGGCTTTTTTTTTTTTTTTTTGGTGTTGGAGATCAAACCCAGGGCTTTGTACATGCAAAGCAAGTGCTCTACTACTGAGCTACATCCCCATCCCCCAATGCTGTAACTTTAAATGCTAACTTACAGCACTGGGTACTAAAAGAAAGAAATTGCTGTTTCTGATGATTTACCTACTGCAGGAATATGACTTCTAGATCCCAGAATGGACAGTTAACATAAATTCACAGTATAACAGTTGCTGCTGAATTTTTAGCAGTGTTACAATGATGTAAAGTCAGAGCTAAATTCTTAGACTACCTGATAGGTCTACAGTAATGTCACTAAAGACATATTAGAAGCCAGGCGTGCCGGGCGTGGTGGCGCATGCTTGTAATCCCATTACTTTGGGAGGCGGAGACCGGAGGATCCGGGTTCGCAGCC
>PVJS01013933.1:12265-29916 GCA_004027185.1 Glis glis
GGGTTCAATCCCTGGTACTGCAAAAAAAAAAAAAAAAAAAGAAGCCAGGCGTGGTGGCACACACTTGTAATCCAAGTATTTAGGAGGCTGAGACCCGAGGATCCAGGTTTGCGGCCAGCCTCAGGTAATTAGTGAGGCCCTCCGCAACTTAGTGAGACCCGGTTTCAAAATAAGGAATAAAAAAATAGGACTGGGGTGTAGCTCAGAGGTAGAATTCCTCTGGGTTCAATCCCAGTACCGCAAAAAAAAAAAAAAGACATATTAGCAGCAGGGAACTGTTAAGAATGGCATCCAGATGAATAAAATATTTTAAAGGATTATAATACTTAAGTTAAGAAGAATTTTACTTTGTATTCATTTATTTATTTATTTATTTATTTATTTGCAGTACTGGGGATTGAACCCAGGGGCATTCTACCTCCGAACCATACTCCCAGCCCTATTTTTTATTTATTTTGAAACAGGGTCTCACTAAGTTGCGGAGGGCCTCTCTAAGTAGCTGAGGCTGGCCGCGAACCCGGATCCTCTGGTCTCAGCCTCCCAAGTACTAGGATTACAAGCATGCGCCACCACGCCCAGCCTTTGTTTTTTTATATTTTATTTTATTTTATTATTTTCGTACTGGGATTAAACCCAAGGGCATTCTGCCTCTGAGCTACACCACAGCCCTTTTTTTTTTTTTTTAAATTATATTGAAAAAGGATTTCACTAAATTGCTGAGGCTGGTCTCAAACCTGCAATCTTCCTGCCTCAGCCTCCCAAGGACTAGGATTATAGGCTTGGGCCACCGCATCCAGCTCTTATATTATTTTCATATGAAAGTCAAAGTGAAAAACTTAACCATGCATCAATAGAATCCATTATCCTCTGCAGCGGCTACAACAGAATGACAATTATGACGAGTTTTTTAAAAATTAGCTCCACACTTTCCATTGAGATCTTTGATGATATACCAAGAAGTGCAAATATAAAATTTTAAAGAAAATTTAAACTATTAAAATGAAAGTATTTTTGCCTCAACTGGGCATGGTGACACATGCTTGTAATCTCAGTACTTGGGAGACTGGGACAGGAGGATTGCAGATTTGAGATCAGCCTCAGCAATTTAGTGAGACTCTGTTTAAAAATAAAAAATAAAATAGGGCTGAGGGTATAGCTCAGAGGTAGACTGCCCATGGGTTCAATCCCCAATACCACAAAAAATTGTTTTATTGAAAGTAAATGAAAGGTTTGATACTAACAAGTGTTTTATGAAATGGGCAGGTATAAATCACTGCAACTTTTTTATTTATTTATTTTTGTTTTTTTGCAGTACTGGGGATTGAACCCAGTGGCATTCTACCTCCAAGCTACACCCCCAGCCCTATTTTTATTCTTTATTTTGAAACAGGGTTTAAGTTGCGGAAGGCCTCACTAAGTAGCTGAGGCTGGCCGCGAACCTGCCATCCTTCTGTCTCAGCCTCCCAAGTACTAGGATTACAAGCATGCGCCACCATGCCCAACTTCACTGCAACTTTTTAAAAGGGCAGTTTGATATAATTTAACAAAATATAAAAGTCATGCTGGGCATGGTAGTGCATGCCTATAATCCCAGTACTTGAGAGGCTTAGATAAGAAGATTGCCAGTTCGAGGAAGCCTCAGCAACTTCACAAGACACTGAACAATTTAGTGAGACCCTGTCTCAAACTTAAAATAATATAAAAAAGGCTGGGGGGTATAGCTTGGAGGTAGAAGGCCCCCTGGGTTCAAACACCAGTACCACCACCACCACCACCACCAACACCACCACCACCACCAACAACAACACACACACACACACACACACACACACACAGTCAGCTAACAATTCCACATCGAAGAATTTTATCCTATTGAGATAGTCCCACAAGTGTGCAAAGATATACACGAATTTTCATTATTACAATAATGCTACTGTGAGCATTCATGTACAAGTTTTTGTAGAAACAAACATTTAAATTTCTTTTGGATATATACCTAGACAAGGAATTCCTGGCTCATCGGGTAACTCTGTGTTTAACTATTGAGAAACTGCCATACTGTTTTCCAAAGTGGCTATATCATTTTAAATTCCTACCAGCAATGTATTGGGGTTCCAATTTCTCCAGATCTTTGCTGACACTTGTTATTGCCTTTTTGATCATAGTTGTCCTACAGGGGTTAAGTGGTACCTCATTGTGGATTTTTTAAAATTTTTGTTTTTATTTTGATATAGAGTCATGCTGTGTTGCCCCGGCTGCCTTTGAACTCCTGGCAGCCCTCCCACCTCAGTCTCCCAAGGAACTGAGACTGCAGGCACACACCCCCCTCCATAGTTTAATTATAAATTTAATTTGATAACAATTCATGTGACAAATTGCAAGCTCAAAACCTCTTATGTATTTATGGATTTTAAATCTTTTTTATCCAGCATTTTCAGAGAAGACAATGTAATAAATTCACACTTACCTTTGATGAGTAGCTTAATATCTCTAAGAATATTTCATGCTTAAAAGAAGCTGGGTGTGGTGGTGCGTGCTTGTAATCCCAGTACTTGAGAGGCTGAGACAGGAGGATCGCAAGTTTGAGGACATCCTCGACAATGTAGCAAGACTCTCAGCAACCTAGTGAGACCCTGTTTCAAACTAAAAAATAAAACGGCTGGGGGTGTGGCTCAGAGGTAGAATGCCCCTGGGTTTAATCCCCAGTACCACAAAAAAAAAAGAATATTCATCACCAAAAACACTAATCAGAGTTTCCTTTGTGCTTTTTAAATATATTTTTTCCTGAAATTATTATTTTTTTTTTGTGAATGTTGAGGACATCCTCCACAATGTAGCGAGACTCTCAGCAACCTAGTGAGGCCCTGTTTCTTACCTGCCTTCTCTTTTCATGAGCTCTCCCTCTTTTTAACTTTTTTTTCTCTAGCTTCCACTTAAGAGAGAAAACATATGACCCCTGACTGAGTCAGGTTTATTTCAGCTAACATGATGCTCTCAAGTTTCAACCATTTCCCTGCAAATGACATAATTTCATTTTTCCTAATTTCTTTATGGCTGAATAAAACTTCATTGTGTGTGTGTGTGTGTGTGTGTATATATATATATATATATATATGTATATATCTCCCATTTTCTTTATCCAACTAGGCTGGTTTCATAACTTGGCTACTATGACTTAGAATGCTATAAACATGGCTATACATGTACCACTATAATATGCTGACAGTAATTCTTTTGGAGAAATTCCAAGGAGTGGTATAGCTAGATCATACAGTGGTTCTATTCCTAGTCTTTTGAGCCTCCATAGTGGTTGTACTAATATACAGTTCCACCAAGAATTTCTTCCTTTGAGAAATGTCTGTTTAATTCATTTGCCCATTTATTTATTGGTTATTCTTTTTTTGTTGTGTGTGTGTGTGAGTTTTTTACATACTCTGGCTATTAATCCTCTGTCAGAAGAGTACCTGGCAATGATTTTCCCCTACTCTGTAGGCGCTGTCTTCACATTCTTATTTCCTTTGCTGTGCAGAAGTTTTTTAATATGATGCCATCATATTTATTCTTGGTTTTATTTCCTGAGCTTTAGGTGTCTTACTAAGGAAATCATGGACTCAGCCTCTATGTTGCAGCGTTGCCCCTGTGTTTTCATTTAGCAGTTTCAACATCTAGTCAACTGTCTAGGTATTGAATTCATTTTGATTTTGACTTGTGCAAGGTGAGAAATAGGGATCTAGTTTCATTCTATGGATATGTAGTTTTACCAGTGCTGTTTGTTAAAAAAGGCTGTCTTTTCTCCAACATTTATATGTTTTATTTTGTTTTGGGTACTGGAGATTGAACCCAGGGACTTTCTACCACTCAGCTACACCCCCAGCCCTTTTTATTTTTATTTTGAAACAGGGTCTCATTAAATTACTGTGCACTGGCCTTGAACTAGCGATCTTCCTGTCTCATCCTCCCAAGTAATAGGATTACAGGCATTCTTCACCATGCCCATATGTTCCTCTGGATTTCAGTAATATCTGTGGTAATATTTCCTTTTTCATCTCTAATTTCATTAATTTGGGTCTTTTCTCTCTTTCTTTTGGTTAGTTTGGCTAAGCCATTTATCAATTTTGTTTACCTTTTCAAGGAACCAAACCTTCATTATATTGATCCTTTGTATCATTATTTTTATTCTTTTATTTCATTAATTTCAGCTCCAGTATGTATTATTTCCTTCCTTCTGCTTTTAGAATTGGTTTCCTAGGACCTTGAGATGCATCATGAAGTTTATTTCACATCTTTCTGATTTTTTTTATGTAAGGCACTCATAGCTATAAGCATTCCTCTTAGAACTGCCTTCAGACTGTCCCAAAGATTCTAGTATGTTATATTTCTAGTCTCACTTGATTCTAAGATTTTTAAATTTCTCCCCTGATTTCTTCTATGACTGACTCATCATTCAAAAGTATATCTTACAGTCTCCATGTGTTTATATAGTTCCTATAGTTTTTCTTGCTGTTGATTTCTAATTTTGTTCTATTATGATCTGGTAAGATGCAAGGAATTTTATCAGGGTTTTTTTTTTTTTGTATTTGCTAAGACTTGCATTGTAGCCTAAAAAAATGGTCAATTTCAGAGAAAGTTCCATGAGCAGCTGAGAAAAAAGTATATTCAGCTGTTGTTGGATGAAATATTCCATAGATGTCTATTAGGTCCATTTGATTTATAGTATTTGTAGGTCTGAAGTGTGTCTTTGCTGATTTTATGTCGAGATGACCTATCTATTGGTGAGAGAGTTGTGTTGAAATCATCTAGTGTAATTGTATTGGGGTCTTCCTGAGCCTTTATGTCATATAGTATTTGTTTTATCTAACTAGGAACACTGACGTTTGGGGCATAAGTATTTACTATTGTTATTTCTTCTTGTTGGATTGTTCCTTTATTCACCAGTATGAAGCGACCTCCTTTATCTCTTCTGATTACTTTTGGCTTGATGTCTGCTTTGTCAGATAGGAGAGTAGCTGCTCCTGCTTGCTTTCAGGCTTCGTTTGCATGGAATATCATTTTCCTTCTTTTCACTTTCAGCCTATGACTCTCTGCCTGAGAGGAGTGTCTCTTGCTGGCAACATGTAGTTGGTTCTTGTTTTTAATCCAGTCTGCATTTTAATTATAATGTGTTGTGGAAAGGATCTGTTTGCTCTTGTCTGTTTGGGGTTCTCCATGTCTCCTGTATCTGAAGGTCCATCTGTTCCCAAGGTTTGGAAATTGTGTTATTTCACTCAGTGGATTATCAGTGCTGATATCCTGTATCTCTACTTCTTCTTTGATGCCAATGATTCTTAAATTTGGTCCCTTAATGTTGCCCCAGAGTTCTTGTATATTCTTAAGGGGGTGTAGCTCAGGAGCAGGGTGCTCCTGTGTTCAATCTCTAGTTCTTCCAGGAAAAATAAAAGTGGTTTTATTGAAATCAGTTCATATGATAAAAGAGCCAAATGTATTTTCCTTTGAAATGGGTGTGTGAAATTAAATTCTATAATGGTATTATTTATCTTAGTTTAATTCTAATAGTATGTCATGACAGTTTCATGCTGTGATTAGTAAAAACTTCTTCCTCTTAAAACAATGAACTAGGAAGCTCTGGCTTAGTCTTATGGGGGAGGGGCCAAGGAAGGCTTCTCTGAAGAAGAGATGACTAAGGTGTTCAAAGCCTAGCTGGGCGTGGTGGCGCACGCTTGTAATCCCAGTACTTGGGAGGCTGAGAAAGGAGGATCGCAGGTTCACGGCCAGCCTCAGCTACTTAGTAAGGCCCTCCATAACTTAGTGAGACCCTCTTTCAAAATAAAGGAATAAAAAAAATAGGGATGGGGGTATAGCTTGGAGGTAGAATGCCCCTGGGTTCAATCCCCAGTACTATAAAAAAAAAAAGCGCCTCAGCTGTGCAAAATGAAGAAGAATATTCTGGGCAGGGAGAAAAGATGGCACTAAAGGGAACATGCTTGGGAGGAAGTGTGGCTGGGGCCTGGGAGGGAGATAGAAAACAGTGTGGGAGGCTATGAAGGAGACTGATACAAAATGGCTAGAGACACAGAAGGAATACCTGGAGGTTTTGAGGAAGTTTCCAGGAGGAAGGAATATTGGCAAAGTTACTGAAGGAGCAAATTCAGTGAGAATTAGAAAATGTCAGTAGGATTATAGGGGACATTAGCAAGAGCAGTTTTGGTGGAGTGATAAAGGACTAGAGCTAGTTTAGAATGGGGTCAGAGGTGAGGAGGCTGGAAAAATTGGCTTAGAGAGAGAGGAGGATGAGTTTGATAGTTGGTAGAAGATAGAGAATTGAGGGAAAGAGTTTTCTATATTTATTTATTAATGGGAGAGACTTAAGTCCAGTTAAAAGCTATGCAAAGAACTGTTGAGAGAAATTGATCATAGATGGTCTGATCAGTGATATATGGTTCCTGAGATGGCAGGAGCTTATAGAATCTAAAGCAGAGGATTAACCTTGGTTAACGGAGAGAAATTGCTATAGGAATTAGAATGAGCTAGAAGGAGGTAAATGAAAATGTAGGTAAGTTACATGATTTCTATTTTCTCTGAAGTAGGAGATGTTATCTGCTATGTGAAGAGGAGGGTTGGGGTCCAGAGTAGAGGAGGAAGGAAGAGTGGGGGCCTATTTGAAGTTGATTTTCATGAATTTTTAGTGAGCTCTATCTGCCCTATTTTGTGACTAGGGTTTAGTGACACAGGTATAAGCTTGGAAAAAAAATCCCCTCAGGATTTTTCCCAGTTAAACTTGTATAAGCAAGAATATTGTTAAAATGATGAACTGTGGAATAAAAGCTGAATGAGAAAAGTACATAAAGAACTGGTGACTGGGCAAAAGTGCATGTGAAGCAGATATAGTTAGCCAGGCATGGTGGCACATGCCTGAAATCCCAGTATGGGAAACTGAAACAGGAGGATCGCAGGTTCAAGGGCAGCCTCAGCAACATAATGAGGCTCTTAGCAACCTAGCAAGACTGTTTCAAAACAAAAAATGAAAAAGGACTGGAGGGTGTAGCTCGGAGGTAGAATGCCCCTGAATTCAATCCTCAGCACCACACACACAAAAAAAGGATATAGTTGAATTTAGGGTTCTCTTTTCATTTAGTTTGGTTCTGGGGATTTAATCCAGGAACTCACACCTGGGGTTCCTTTTTAACAAGATAGAGTTCTCATACCATAAAATTCACTCTTGAATTGTACAATTAAGTGGGTTTTAATCTTTTTAGCAATGCAGCCATCACCGTTATCTAACTCCACAACATTTTTGTCAGCCTCCGCCCCAATAATCCTCTGCCCATTGGAAGTCACTCCCCATTTCCCCCAATACCATCCCCTAGCAATTACTAATCTACTTTCTATGTCTATTGATTTGCCTATTCTATATATTTCATATAAGTAGAATCATATAACGTGGCCTTTTGTATATGTACCTTCTTGCACTGAATGTTTGTAAAGTTCCATCCATGTTGTAGCATGTATCAGTACTTTATTCCTCTTTATGGAACACTAATATTCCATTTTATGTGTCTGTTCATCGGTTGATTGACATCTGGGTTGTTACTTTTTGTTTGTTATTAGTAATGCTGCAATGAATATTTCTGTACAAGTTTTGTATGGACATATAATTTAATTTCTCTCAGTATATATACCTAAAAGTAGAATTGCTGGCTCATATGGTAACTGTTTTTTTTTTTTTGTGGTACTGAGGATTAAACCCACGGGTGTTCTACCTTTGAACTATATCCCCAGCCCTTTTTATTTTGAGACAGGATCTCACTAAGTTGTCAAAGATGACCTCAAACTTGAAATCCTCCTGCCTCAGCCACCCAGCTAGCTGGGACCACAGGTATACGCCACTGCATTTGAACTTTTTGTGTGTGTGTGGTACTGGGGATTGAACCCAGGGACATTCTACCTCTGAGCTACACCCCCAGCCTTATTTTATTTTTATTTTGAAACAGGGTCTTGCTAGATTGATGAGAGTCTCACTGTTGCTGGGGCTATCCTCAAACTTGCGATCTTCCTGTCTCAGCCTCCCATGTACTAGGATTATAAGCGTGCGCCACCACACCCAGCTTATTTTTTATTTTTGAAAGAGGGTCTCACTAAATTGCCCATGGCCTAAGTTGCTGAAGCTGACTACAAACCTGCCATTCTTCTGTCTCAGCCTCCCAAGTACTAGCATTACAGGCGTGTGCCACCACGCCCTGTGGTTTGTGTTTAATATTTTGAGGAAGTGCCAAGCTGTTTACCATAATGGTTATATCATTTTGTATTCCCACCAGTAATGTCTGAGGGTTTCAGTTCTCTGCATCCTCAGCAGTGGTTTATTATAACTATCTTAGTGGGTATGTTTGGGTTGCTTTATAAACTTATTTTTATTTAATCAAGTAGTATGTGACTTTGTTTCCTATAAAATACTATCATTATGTAGATGTGGAGAAAGACCCTTTGACTTCCACCCCAGTCAATTCTTATGCCTAATGTGTAAGAAACAATTGTTTTCACTTGGTATGTATTTTTCTAGAATGTTTCAGAAATTCTCAATGTAAGCCTGGGCACACTGTTATGTACCTATAGCACCAGCTTCTTGGAAAGCTAAAGCGGGAGGATTCTTGAGCCCAGGAGTTGGAGACCAGCCTGGGGAACATAGACCTGGTCTAAGAGAAAGAGAGCAGAGAGAAAGCAATTCTTAATGTACATACCCTTACATTAATGCAACTGTGTTTATAAAAACACTATAACAAATGAGATTAATTTTTTTCCTTTCCAGCCTCTAACTATAGAATATGACATACTTTAAAATTATTCATTAATGAAAAGCTCATTAAATAATCAAATCCACTAAAAGCCTTCCAATATTTATTGCCTAGATTTTATGGGCTTTTAAAATTATAATTATTGATCTTCATGTATTGATGCAATATCAGTAAAACTAATATTTTCTTCTTGTCCTTAGTGCCTGGCTCTCTGGCTATGAAAACCCTGTGGTATCGCAAATTAATATGAGAATCCAAGATCTAACTGGACTAGATGTTTCCACAGCAGAGGAACTACAGGTAGGTGATCACCTCAAGGTAGGTAGATGGGTGGGTAGGTAGGTAGGTAATTATCCTCAAGTTAGTTTAATAGTTCTTCAAGAGACACTACAGGTGGGCATTCCTGACAGTGAACAGGCAGACTGTAAAAAGTGACCCCATAACCTGAATCATTCAAAGTGATTTTAATAATCAGTGGGAGAAATTGTTCTGTGACCTTCAAAATTTTTTGTCAAAATGTGAAAAAACTGTTGAGTATAAATGTACAGGGAAATTAAAAATATGTAACACTAACATATATTAAGTACACTGGTTTTTTTATTATTATTATTCCCCAGGCCCAGTCTACCTGTAAGGTGATGAGGTTGAATTTTGGCTTTTTAAAAATAATTTTTGTAAAGCCAGGCGTGGTGACACACGCTTGTAATCCCAGTACTTGAGATGTGGAGACCGGAGGATCTGGGTTCGCAACCAGCCTCAGCTACTTAGTGAGGCCCTCCGCAACTTCATGAGACCCAGTTTCAAAATAAAGGATAAAAAATAGGGCCGGGGGTGTAGCTCGAAGGTAGAACGCCCCTGGGTTCAATCCCCGGTACTGCAAAAAATAATAATAATAATAATAATTTTTGTAGCCAAGTGTGATGGTACACACCTGTAATCCTAGTACTTGAGAGGCTGAGACAGGAGGATTGCAGGTTCATGACCAGCCTCAGTGACTTAGTGAGGCCCTCCGCAATTTAGGGAGACCATATTTCAAAATAAAATAGGGCTGGGGGTTTAGCTCAGAAGTAGAATGCCCCTGGTTCAATCCCCAGTACCACAAAATTTTTGTGCATGTGTGTGGTACTGAGGATTGGACCCAGGACATCTCACTAAGTTGCTGAGGGGCCTTGCTAAGATGTTGAGCCTGGCCTCAAATGTGTGATCCTATCAGCCTCCCAAGTACTGGGATTACAGGCATGTGCCACCACACCCAGCTTATTTTTTTGTAATTGAGACATAACTGATACACCACAAAATTCACCCTGGTATTGTATAGTCACCCTAACAAAAAACCATATCCCTACCCTTTAAGCAATAACTCCCTATCCCAGAGTCCCTGGCAACCACTACTCTACCTTTTGTCTCTATGTATTTACATACTGTAGATATTATAGATAAGTGGAATCATCTACTGTGTGACCTTTTGTATCTTGCTTCTTTTACTAAGTATTATGTTTTTAAGGTTTGTTCATGTCAGAGTATTATGTTTTTAAGGTTTGTTCATGTCAAAGCATGTATCAGTACTTTATTCCTTTTTATAGCACAATAACATAACATTCCCTTTTGTAAATATACCACCTGTTATGTATCTGTTCACCAGTTAATGGACATTTGGGTTATTGTGGCTATTATGAATAATTCTGCTATGGACATTCATGTACAAGTTTTTGTGTGATCAAATATTTAAGTTTCTCTTGAGTCTATCCAAGGAGTGGACTTGTTGGTTCACAGGGTAACTCCATGTTTAAAATTTGAGGAACTACCAAACTGTTTTTCAAAGCTGTACCATTTTATAATCCCAGTAGCAATGTATGAGGGCTGCAATTTCTTCACATTCTTGTCAACACTTACTATTGTCCATTTTTTTAGTATACCTATCCTAGAGAGTTTGATGTGCTATCTCATGATTTTCATTTCAATATCCCTGATTGCTAATGATGATGAAAACCTTTTTCATGTGCTTACTGATCTATACCTTCTTTGAAAAAGATGTCTATTCAAATATGTTGCCCATTTTCAAATTGAATTCTGTTTTTTTTGTATATTCTGGATGCCAGACCTTTAGCTGATATGATTTGCAAATATTTGCTCCCATTCTTTGAGTTGTCTTTTTTTAATGGTGTTCATTGCCACAGAGGTTTTAATTTTGATGAAGTCTGATTTGTCTGTTTTTGTTGTCATTGCTTGTCTTTAGGTTTCTTTTTTTTTTTTGCGGTACTGGGGATTGAACCCGGGGTATTCTACCTCTAGCTACACCCCCAACCCTATTTTTTATTCTTTATTTTGAAATAGGGTCTCACCAAGTTGCGGAGGGCCTCACTAAGTAGCTGAGGCTGGCCGCAAAACCGGATCCTCCAGTCTCAGCCTCCCAAGTACTGGGATTACAAGCGTGTGCCACCATGCCCGGCTTTTAGGTTTCTTTTCTTTGTTGGTACTGGGGCCATGAGCAAACCTTTGGCCTTGCTCATACTAACCACACACTGTTCCACAGAGCTACACACTAGCTTCTAAGAATTTTATTGTTCTATCTCCTACATTTAGGTCTTTGACCCATTTTGAAATAATTTTTGCCTATGATATTGTGAGGTAGCAAGTCCAACTTCATTATTTTCATGTGAATATCTATTGTTCCAGCACCATTTGTTGAAAATATTCTTTCCCTACTGAACTGTCTTGGCAATTGTACTTGTTAGTTGTCTTGGTAATTTTTAAACATTAGAAATATTGAGAATTAAAGTGTTATATTACTCTGTAAAAACTTATCAAGAATAGTTTGAACAGTACTTTTTTTTTCTTTTTGTCATTTATAGTTATAGAGTGAGCATTCTGTGCCTTATTTCATACTTCTAAGTTTGGATCCACTTCCAACATTTTTATCCTTTGTGCTTTTGGTATTGTGAAATATTTCTGAGGGTTCTTCTATTCTAACAAATTTTTTTCTGGGACATCCTTCTTACCACACTTACAGTCACTTTCCTCATGTTAAAAGATTAACCTTCATTGAGTTTTTCTGGCTGCCTAAGAGTCTCTCAAACAGCAACATTACCAATATTTTCCTTGTCAGCTACTTCTTCTGTATCTCCACTTTGCGGGCCAGTTCCCTCTTCCAGGTATCCATTTTTGTAAATTATCACTGGGAGATAAGAAGGTGACACAGTTACATGCTTTGCTGTCTGTGTATGAACTGAGTAACAGACATACAGTAACTAGTCATTGACTGCCTCTGAAAGAGCTGAGGTGATAGATCATGGATCGTGTGTAGCTGTTATTTATGTAGTAATTTGTGGACTAACAAACTAGGAGCAAAATTCATACTTTTACTCACAGTTAATATACCATGGCAGTTGAGATTTGAACTGTGTTGTTGGGGGACTGGCATTGTTAATGAAACCATGGTAACTGAGATGTATGCATATTAGAACTGTGCAAAGCAGAATTGCCTATGCTTGTATTTGTTTAAATCGTCATTTATTCTGTGGTACTATAGCTTCCTTGGTATTATCTAATTAGTATTAGAAACTCTTTGTGTCTTTTCCTTCCATAATTTGTTTTACTGTAACCTACCTTCCATTCACAACCTCTTTCAGGAAAATTAATACATTTCTACTTAATAGACTGATCCAACAGTATCCACAACATAAGGAAAATGTTCAGAGTAATAATTTACATATGATTTACACTCTGCTGAGGATGGTGCTCTTACTTTGTCAGCAACACTTTTTTTTTCTTTTTATTGGCAGTACTGGGGATTGAACCTCAGGGTCATTCTACCTCTGAGCTGCACCCCTAGCCCCAATTTTTTTTTTTGTGGTACTAGGGATTGAACCCAGGGGTGTTCTACCTCCAAGCTACGCCCCCGGCCCTATTTTTTATCCTTTATTTTGAAACCAGGTCTCACGAAGTTGCGGAGGGCCTCACTAAGTAGCTGAGGCTGGCCGCGAACCCGGATCCTCCGGTCTCCGCCTCCCAAGTACTGGGATTACAAGCGTGTGCCACCACGCCTGGCTTCCATTTTTTATTTTGAAACAGGACTTCACTAAGTTGCTAAGGCTGCCCTCAAACCTGTGATCCTCCTGTCTCAGCCTCCCAAGTACTGGGATTACAGGCAGGCACCCCATGCCTGGCTAGCAACACTCTTAATTATATATACATATAATTAGAAGACGATAGATGATGATAGTCAACATTTTGTGTTGTGATTGAGAGGAGTTTAGGAAGGTACCATTCTTCAAATAAAAAAACAAATCATATTCATTACATACATTCTAAGAAAGCTGGAATGTGAAATCAGACCAAATATTTCTCTTACTTCCTCCTCCTTCCTGGCACTGGAACATTGTTACAACCAACTGACGTTTTTAGGGCCCTTCGGCAGGAATGACTAAATCGCTATGAACTTCTTCCCTTTTTACCTTAGCAAAGAAAAAATATGTAAGAAAGAGGATTTTATTAAAGTATATTGAGAGTTTGCCAGCGTCTGGAGCTTTTGAAAACATTTTAAATATAAATTCCAAAGGAAAGTATAAAAATAAATAATAAGCCAGGCGTGGTGGTGCACACTTGTAATCCCAGTACTTGGGAGGCTGAGACAGGAGGATTGCAGGTTCGCAGCCAGCCTCAGCAACTTGTGAGGCCCTCCGCAACTTAGTGAGACCCTGTTTCAAAAATTAAAAGTAAAATAGGGCTGGGGGTGTAGCTCAGAGGTAGAACGCCCCTGGGTTCAACCCCCAGTACCAATGAATGAATGAATGAATCTAAAATTTTTAGTTTATATTATATATTAGGGAAAAGCATGTCCCCCAAATATTTGCTAAAGTATATTAACTAAGATTCTAAAAATAACACATAGCCGGGCGTGGTGTTGCATGCTTGTAATCCCAGTACTTGGGAGGCTGAGACCGGAGGATCCAGGTTCATGGCCAGCCTCAGCTATTTAGTGATGCCCTCCGCAACTTAGTGAGACCCTGTTTCAAAATAAAGAATAAAACAAAATAGGGCTGGGGGTGTAGCTCGCAGGTGAAATGCTCCTGGGTTCAATCCCCAGTACCGCAAAATAAATAAATAAATAAATAAATAAATAGTTAAATAAAATAGTTAAATAAATAAAACAGCACATAATCGCTCTCCTTAGTTTTTTTGTTCCTATTTCCTTACGAACTCTCATTGATTTAACATCCTTTGCTTTTCATTTCTCTTGAAGTACCTGACCAAATTGCAACGGGCTTACAGATTTTGGGGGTAGTCATCTTGACAGTTCTTTCACTCATGCTTTCTTTCTTTCTTTCCTTCAGGTAGCAAATTATGGAGTTGGAGGACAATACGAACCCCATTTTGACTTTGCACGGGTAAGAAGTGGAGATGTTACCAAATCCACTAAAGCTTAGGCATTACATTGTTAAAGAAAAATTTATTCATGATACTTGTTAAAGACTAAGGCCAATTTTGTTCAAGGAGGAACCATTGTTGGGATAGGTATAGGGAACGCTGCAGCAGGGTTTTGCATTAAGGGAGAGATTAAGCTTAATTCCAAATACAATAAGGAAAAGTGGTTTTTTATCTCCAAGGAGCAGGGTGGAGGTCACTAAATGGAAAATTATCTAGGAGGTATGAGGGGATTTTTGCTGGAGACAGGACAGAGAGAGAGATCATACTCACCTGGAGGATAGTGGAAGATGAGAGTGATCAGACGTCAAGGATGGGGGATTCTGGCTAAACTAAGCAGGACTCTTGCTAACTGGGCAATGCAGAAGTGAAGCCTAAAGTCAGGGCCTAGTTGAGAGGAGCCTGAGAAGACTGGTCAAGAAGATAACATCAACATATTGAGACTATTCCTTTGGCATTAAAAAATCCATAGCCTCAGCCAGGTATGGTGGCACACACCTGTAATTCCAGTACTTGGGAGGCTGAGACAGGAGGATAGCAGGTTCACGGCCAGCCTCAGGAACTCAGTGAGACCCTCTTTCAAAATAAAAAATGAAACAGGGCTGGGGGTGTAGCTCAGAGGTAGAATGCCCCTGAGTTCAATCCCCACTATCATTTAAAAAAAAATTCATAGCCTCTTTGGAATTTTGGAAGTAGGTATTCTGTGAAGCCTTTTTAACAGTAAAAAAATAAAAACACCTAGATACCCAATAAAAGTATTTTAAGATGGTTAAGTGCATTGATGAGCTTAGAAAAAAGTAAAGGGTAGTCCCAAGGGCAAACTGAACAAAGAAAGACACCTAGAGACCAAAACTAAAGGGGACAAGAAAGCTGATGCTGGAGACACGTACCTGCTAGAGCTCTGTGCATTTACCAGCTCTATGAGAGGACTGCCACGTGCTGCTGCGGAAGCAGAGACCCATGCCTAACAACTAAATCTCCAGAAGGACTGTGCCTTCAGTGAGGGAAGAGTGGGTTTGAGAATCATCTGCTTTGAAGCAGGAGCCTGGAGGAGTGCTGTCTACTTCCATCCTGGCAGGGGTGTATACAGGGAGTTGCTTCTGGGGTTTCAAAGCATAATCCTGCCCTTAGATGAGTCTAGGATTTGATTTTTTAATACTCTGGAAAAGAAGAAATTAATTTAAAATTGTTTAGCTTGGTAGTGCTCCTTAATCTGACAGAAACAAATCTGGTTATTTAATATTGGCTCTCATTAGGCTAACATGTTTTTCCCAGCGATTTTGTCAAAAGTATCCAGTGTATAAGCTGAATCAACAAACACTCGAGCAGCTAGTGTATATACTGGACATTATAAGGGAACCTTTTGGAGTTATCTTTGGCATATTATTCAGCTTAGTACTATCAGTGTTTGGTTGCCATTCTTGAATTTTGTACCATTGAATTTCCTGTTTTATTCACAGAAAGATGAACCAGATGCTTTCAAAGAGCTGGGGACAGGAAATAGAATTGCTACATGGCTGTTTTATGTAAGTTATGACTGAAATTTTAAGTTGGGATTTTGATCACATGACTCATTCATTTAAATGTGTTCAGTTAAGTTTGTATAGCATAGTTCTGTTTTGCATCCTAATTTACAGTTTTTACAACACAGTTAAGGGAGCTGAGTTTTTTGCATTTGCAAAACTTTTTATATTTGTAATATAGATGTTAGATGTAGAAATTTGAAAAAAACCTGAATAAGAAAATTTAAATTATTGATAGTCCCACAACTTACAGATAATCATTAATGTTTTAGAGTATTGACTGTTTTGTCAGATACAAGAGTGAATACATACACACACAAATACACATATTATTTTAGTAAACTTTTCTTCTGAATTAAAATTCTTATTGAAATATATCATATTGGAAGAGTGTACATGTAAGTATGTATCTTGTTAGTTTTTCACAAAGTGAACACATTGGTAATCAGCACCCAGTTCAAGAAGTAACACATTAGCCAGGTGCAGTGGCACACGCCTGTAATCCTAGTTCTTGGGAAGCTGAGACAGGAGGATTGCAGGTTCAAGGCCAGCCTCAGCAACTTAGAGAGACCCTGTTTCAAAATAAAAAATAAAAAAGGGTTCAATCCCCAGTAACAAAAAGAAAAAAAAAGAAATAGCACATTGCAATACTCCAGAAGCCCCATCAGTAATAACTCTCACACTTTAAAGTTTCAAAATAGTATGATCTTATTAGTTTTTTAAAATTGTATATTCATACATGTAAAACAAACTTCTTTTTTTGTATGGTGGATCAAAACCAGGGCCTCAATGTATGCTGAGCATACACACTACCACTGAGCTACATTCCCAGCTCCCAAATTAAATTTCAATCATAATTGTTTAAAATAATGGTCATTTTAGTATTCTTTCTCATGGTTGGGAGGTTGACTAGGCTCATGGTTCCTGCTCCAGGTCTCTCATGCATTTGCAGTCAGATGTCTGGTAATGGGGTCATCTTGAAAGCATACCTACAATTCTGACCAGTCCCATGTGGCCTGGGCTTCCTCACAATGCGGTACTGGTTTGCAAGAGCAAGCATTCCAAAAGAACAATGCATTTCCCAAAGTATATGGCATTTTTATGACCTAAAATTTTTTGTTGTATTCTGTTAATTGAAGCAATTACAAAGATCTGTCCAGCTTCAAGGTAAGGGAATACAGACCCCACCACTTGCAAAAAGAGCTTATAGGGATTGGGGTGTAGCTCATTACCTTGCATGAATGAAGCCCTGGGTTCAATGCCCAACACTGCAAAATAAGCAAATCATCAAGAGCAACAAAACATGTAGGATAAAACACTGGGATGTATTCTACTTGGAATGTACAACCTCCCAGATTAATTTACAACCTCCAAGGTTAATTTACTCATTGCTTTCTCATTGCTTAAGAGCAATTATCATTAATTATTCGTTTATTGTTGCAAAATACCCTTTATTTAGTACTTTTTTTGCGGTACTGGGGATTGAACCCAAGGACATTCTACCTCCAGGCTACACCCCCAGCCCTATTTTTTATACTTTATTTTGAAACTGGGTCTCATGAAGTTGCGGAGGACCTCACTAAGTAGCTGAGGCTGGCCGCGAACCCGGATCCTCCTGTCTCCACCTCCCAAGTACTGAGATTACAAGCGTGCGCCAGCATGCCCGGCTTATTTAGTACTTTTTAATCTTGATTTAAACTATGTCTGATATGAAGGTCATACCTTGTATTCTTTAGAACAGCATTGCCTAGCAAATCTTGTTTTCAGTGTTTTTAAGTCACTTGTTATATTTATTATTTATTTATTTATTTATTTATTTATTTATTTATTTATTGCGGTACTGGGAATTGAACCCAGGGGCATTCTGCCTCCGAGCTACACCCCCAGCCCTATTTTTTTTAATTCTTTATTTTGAAAC